>NEEE01002048.1:0-35751 GCA_002278615.1 Pogonus chalceus
TTTTTTACATAGAATGTTTTTATTTTAAGACCATTACATGAAGCAGCGGAGAATGGTTATGTTGAAATAATTCGATTATTATTATCCTACGGAGCTGATCCAATGTTAGCAACTTATTCAGGCTTAACTCCATTGTCTTTAGCAACCGATGAAGAATCAAAAACATTGTTAAAATACTATATGGCTGATATTCAAGGTCTTCCTGCGCCTGCATGGAGTTTTAAAGGCCCTGCTGGTTGTTTTGGTAAACATATACATAAATTTACAAATGAAAATAAATTAAAATATGTTTTCAATATATTCTAGACCCATCTGAAAGCGGTTACGACCCATTAAATAGTCCACCATCACCTGATCCAATTCCAGAAGATGAAGACATCGAAATAGAAATGAGCGAACAACAGTTGCCCAACCTGTATATCCTTCGAGGGGAACCACCGAACGATAGATGGATTCTTCTTCAAGATTTATCCGCCATTCTGAAAATCAAATCAAAAGACGCTTTATTACGACAAATAAATGGTAATTCAGCGTCGACATCAAGTTCATCATCAACGTCTACATTAAATAATAGCTCTGTGAAAAATATTATAAAAGAACTGAAATTTAATGACTTTATGGAGCAAGCCCATTGTTGCCAACTGTTGTGTGCCAATGAGAAAATAAACGCGCGATCATCTAAAATAGCATTAGTGAAATACACGGACAAAGTGAAACAATTACTTGGTGTTGAACGTGTTGTTGTTACAACTAGATGACAACAATTGGATACATTATTGTCCGATGATGATGACTAATAAGTTTTATAAGGAAATAATTCAAGTGTGATACTGTTAGATAATGTGATTTATTTTTTTTTATGATTTTTTTAAATCATGTTTAACAATAATAAAATATATAAATTTTATTTTATTTTATCTATGTTTGTATGTTATAATTATATTATTATATATGTTAATTTGTATGTATAATTAATAATTTTTGTTAATGTTCGCATTTATGTAACATTTTTGTAGATAGATAGAGAAATAAGCGAATTATTATTATTATTATTTTTTTGAAACTATTTACGTACTTAACATTTGTACAGCGTTACCATTTACGTTTAAGAATTAAAAATAAAATAATTTAGGAAAGGAAACGTATATTGTAGCAAACTTAAAAATGCAAATATCAATGTTTATATAAAATAATTGCAATTAGAAACAGATCGCTTGCCTAGTATATATCTAATGTAGAAAAAATTATATCGTTATAAATGTTTTTTATTTTTATTAATTGAATTTTTGGTTTTCACCATTGCTTACCACATGTTACAATCATAATATTTTGAATTAAATTTGTATTCATAACTTATTTAAAGTACAAAAGTCCATATATATTATTTAAATTTAAGGTTAAATCAAATACTAAGGGACAATAAATATATTTTTCTTTATTATCAAATTACATTAAACTTGTTTTTATAATAAATACAATTTTAATTCAATAATTTTTTAACATGTGAAAAAAGAAGAAAAAAAAAGCATGGTTTTATTAAAATAAATTTTACTATGATACGAATTGATAATAAATAATATTACTATCGTATGAACTCAGGGAAAAAAGCGTACATGCAGTTTATCGATATTTGAAGAATAAAACTGTATTGAAAAAAACACTTATATGTGTAAATAATAATTTAAATGAAAATGAAAGAAAAAAACAAAAAATAACTATATAAACGACGTATATGTACCTATAGGTTGTTTGTTACTAAACTACTAAATGGTGATAAAATTTGCATGTATGTGTATATTATGAATTATTATTATCGAAATAATTGAATGAATGCAACTTTTCGTATACTATCTACCTATTAATATTAATAATTATAATTATTAATTAAATGAATGGTGTAAGAATTTTTATCATCAATCTGTGTGCTTGTTCAATCTGATTATTATTTTTTTCTCTTTGTGTACGCATTTGAAAATTGTTCCGAATCAAATTATGGAATGTATATCAAATGAAAATCGGCGCTTCACATAAATATTCTGCCGAATTAATTATTTGTCGAAAAAAAAAAAAAAAATCTGCGAGAGATATCTGTGATGCGCTGCGAAGGAAAAGTGCAATGCTTTTTATGCATAATATTATATAACAAAAATGTGATTTCGCTATTACAATATGTCCTATTGATGTAAAATAAACGATAAGGAATTTTTAATTTATGTTTTTCTTTATTTTTTACATTTAAAATAAATTTGTCAATCGCCAAAAATATAAAATTGATATTAAAACAAATTTAAATAGATTTTTAATTGTATTTTCTATATCCTATTCAATTATTTTAAAATCATATCTAGTAACAACGGTTTTTATACAGTATTCTAAACTATTTATATTTATACTTCAATATGTAATAATTAAATTCTTATAAAAACATTTAATTATTTTTAAATTTTACAAATTACAATTTAATTATATTTATTATGTTGTAACATATTTATTTTTACTGAATGACCATGAAATGAAATATTTTAAATGAAAATTTGGTTATGGTGCATTGGTAACACTGGAACAGCTTCTGTCATTTTCAGTAGTGGGTTAGAACATGGAGTTAGTACAGCTGCTGTGATAGTGTAATTAGTGTCAAAGTACGGAGTTCACTATACGTGTAATTACTTTTAAATAATATAGTTTTAATCTATAACAATAAAAGTATCGTGTAGTGTTTATAATAAATTACAATCAAACGTGTTAAATGTGTAGTGACACTTTGAATGAAAACCAAGGTATACAAGTCACTTATCTACCTTTCTTTTATAAAATACGTTTCATTGCATTATTATAGTTAATTTATTATGTTGAATTTGAAAAGTATTTTTACGATATAAGAGAAATTTATAGATTCGTATGTAACTATGTTAAAAAGTTATTTATAGTATCAAAATAATCATAGCCTATTGGTTTATTTTATTTGCTAACAGTTAATTTTATGCAATAATGTTTTCCCAGTCATACGTCATAATCTGTACAGAAAAAGTAAACATATTATTTTACGAAATCACATTTGTTATTAGCGAAATTATGCTTAAAATTAGTTTCTTTATCATTGTTATCAATACAAGTATGTATTGCATTTTTTACTTATCATGAATTATTGTTTTAATATTTCTATTACATCACTGTTTTTATTTGTTTACAGAATTTTACAAAATTTTATCAACTGCCATTTTCCAACGAAAACATTTTTGGTAAGATAATTTTGTTTTGAATTATTTTTAATGTAATTGTTAACGATAAGTATATAATTATAAGTGTGCCGTGTAAAAAATGTGTTAATAAGTGTCATATTTGGAATTTATAAAATTTCATGTTAAAAATGGCTAAAATTTTAAATATTTTTAGAAGAAATCAAATCGTTTATTTAAATATACGTCAGGTAATATATTTGAATAATTTTATATATGAAATATTTAAAAATATTATTTGTAGATGTGTATAGAAGTACTTACTAATATAACTATAAATAAAACCCCTGGTGTTAGACGAACAGTAAGAATTACAATTAATTATTTATAATATAAATGGAAAATATTGAGTATAATTTTTATAGCGTAATGTAGATAAAGCTTTATACGGTGGTAAATATATGGTTACAATGATACCAGGTGATGCAGCCGGGCAAGTTCTCATGTGTTCGTTACAGAAAGTTTTCACTCATATTGGTGCACCAATTACTTTTGAACCAGTTGAAATAAATATGGAAAAAGCTGATCCTGATGGTTTAAACAACATAATTTCTTCCATTATACGTAATGGTGTTGGCATTAAAGGTTTTCCAACTGAATCACTAATTTAAAACCATTTATTTTATATAGTTTTTGTATTTTTCTATTTATTAGGATTTATCGAAAGGGATTTTAACGAAGGACACGATATTTCACGGGAGTTAATTTTACGTAATCAATTAGATCTTTATGTAAATGTAACAAGATGTAACTTATGTCCAGCTGTTGATGCTAAACATAAAGATTTCGATATTGTTATTATTAGACAAAATACTGAAGGCGAATATTCCATGCTAGAGCATATGGTTTATTTTTTATTTGTTTTTTTCCTTACTAGGAATTTAAAATATTGTTGAAGCCAGGTTTATCGGCAAATTTTAGTAGTCAACCTAAAATTACTTCTTAGATACTAAGAAAAATCATTAAACGTTCTATTTTGGTCTTACTGGTCTTTAACTTGATCATGTTTTAAATCTAGTTATTCAACAGTCTTATCGTTTGACTTTAACTGGTCTTTAACCGTTTTTGTCTTTACTAGCTTGAACCATTTTTTCAGTGTTTAAATGGTTTAAACCATTGATATTTTGAGGCATTTTCGACCGTTCTTTTTTTGGTAGGTCTTTACAAGTACTTCGTATAATGCTATCTGTTTATTAAAATTTAGATTTTTAACAATCTTTCTGATCTCTAAATGAGTTAGTAAATTGTATTAATTTAATTTATAAAATAAGAATACTAACATTAATTTAAATTCCTAATAATAATTATATATAATGCATTATTCAATTGATAAATAAATAATAATTATAGAACGTAAATGGTATCGTAGAAAATTTAAAAATAGTCACTCGAAGAAACTCAGAGCGAATAGCTCGTTTCGCTTTCGAATACGCTAAACAAAACAAAAGAAAAAACGTAACAATCATCCATAAAGCCGATATGTTGTATGTATTTCTGGTTTTTCGTAAAACCATTCAAATATAATTGAATGCAATGATTTTAATAGTGCACTATCAGATGGTTTATTCCTTGATACTTGTAAAAAAGTCGGTGAAGATTATCCAGAAATAGAAACATCAGATATGCAAATAGATTCATGTTGCCGAAGACTTATTTATGAACCCCAACAATTCGATGTTTTACTTATGACTAATTTATATGGTACAATTATAACAAATTCTATCATTGGAATTAGTAGCGGTGGGGGTATTTTATCTAGTAGAAATTATGGTACAAAGGTATTTAAATTATTTAATTCATTAATTATAACAATGAAAACAAAAAAAAATCACTTTATGAATGATTTTAGAATGCGTTGTTTGAGCCAGCAGCAAGATTCTATGAAAGTGAAGATACTGGCGTTGATTCAGTGAATCCTATTGTTATTTTAAATGCTGGTGTTGATATGTTATTTTATTTAGGGCTGGTAGATTATGCAAATCGTTTAGAACAAGCTATTATTAAAACTATTTGTGAAGATTGTATACATACATCTGGTAAATTTCATTCTGTCGCAAAGAACTGTTTGCAATTAAATTGTTGTTCTTTTTCTGCAGATTTGGGTGGTACTTCAACTACAGATGATGTAAATGAACATATAATGAATTTAATTTGTCCTCATTTTCATCAAAATTAATTGTTCTAATGAAGAACAACACGTTTTTTTTTATTAGTTGCTGTATAAGTTTTGTTTTTAATAAATTTAAAATAATATTGTCGTTTTAATTATATTTATACATAGGTTAATAAATTTATGCGCATTTCGGAAGTAACAAGGGGCTCAAAATAAAACTCGTACATGTCTTTAGTATAATAATTAGATACAAAAATAATATACTCATATTTCTACACTTGTTAGAAACCTCGCTTAAAGATATGAACACGCTTATTTGTTCTTTTTTTCTTATATACAAAATTTGAAGCAACAAACTAAAACTCGTACAGTGCTAGAATATGTTTTCTGTTTAATATTTTTTCGCTTATACTATTACAGAATTAATACCATTTCAAAACGGTGCGAAATTATTCTTTCACTAGTGATGGAACTCTCATGAAACCATACCATTCTCATTGTTACCAGAATATACTATTAGCTGTACTCGTTTTTCTTATATCAGATATTTGAAAGAGACAGAGACAAAATAAAACTCGTACAGTTTAAAATCATCCGTCTAATACTAATATTGGATTATTTTGTATTTATATTTAAACGTTATTTGAAGCGTTTTTATTAAATATTAATTACAAAATGTCAGCAATTGATGAACGAAATTTAGTTTATTTTGCACTTTAAAAAGTAAAAATAATTCTTAGAAATTGGAAAAATTATTAATAGAAGCCGGTCTATAGCGTAATAAATAATAAAACAGTATAAAGAAAGTAATAAGACAAAAACCAGTCGTGATGAAAGTTGGATTGTCCGAAAAATCAGCCGAAACTATCAAAAAATATGAAATTTCACTAAAAAATAGTTAATTTAAATCTGTTTAAGTTAAGTGATAATAATTATTCTATACGCATATATGTATATTTTATTCTAAACGTGGGAGCTGGTGATGATTCCGGTTTCTAATTAGCGCGTCATTCATTTTTTTGGTATTTTTTCCTTTGTTTTATTATAATTATGTGTTTTTTTCTTTATAACATTTAATATTATATCAAATATGTGGGAATTACCTTTTATTTTGCAGTTTACAATTGTAAATATGTATTTTTAGCGTGTGTTATCTATTTATGAAAGTATGTTGAGGGCATTTTATATCTTCAACAGATTATTTATATAAATTCCAATTTAAGACGCAATTTTATAACTCATAATACAATAAATAATTTTTATTACTGTTTGTAGTAATAAGTAAAATATTGCGAAATATATGACTCATAAAATATGCAGAGCTACAAATAGCGAAATTATTTATAAACTTTAAACTTTGGCTTTATACAATTGTTATATTTTAGAATAAAAATACAGTTAACTATATAAATATGTACAGGTATTTCATTTATGTATAAATCTCTTTGTGTTTTATGTATAGGATTTATTACATATATATTCATACGTACGTATTGCTCACATGTTTGCGAGTAAGATTTTCCCCCACTTTTGAATCACTTCTTTCTTAGCCAAGTCGCTACGTTTACATTTATACATTTACATTTTCATTTAGTTACCAAGTTAGTCACTTTTGTTGTAACATTTATAATACTACCTCAAATATTAAGAAAAATAACTTATTGTGATAACATTGTTTGTTATTGTTGTTTTGTTGTTACTGTTAAGTGTATTATTATTACAATGAAGTAGTGCTTTGTGCAAATATGTGCTTAATTCATTATTTATTCTATTTACGTGACTTATTTTCACAATAATTGTAAGTATTTTTCATTTAAAACCTCAAATTAGATGATTCATAACAATGAATCATTTGTAACAAAATATTTATCCATTTTACTGATATTAACTTACGTAAATATTATATAAAAGTATATTGCAATTAAAATATTGTGAATCATTGCAATAAATTTTGTTGTTACTACAACTTCTTCGCTAGATAGATTCTATTTTAAGAGATAATTTGAAAAAAAAAATATTTACAGAAATAATAATTATCGTACATACAAGTCATTGAACTTTTATTAGTTTTTTGTTTAAGATTTATCTTTATACGTATATAATTTATATATTTAATTAATAATGACGCATTTATTAAACATTTGTAAAATGTTTTTTATATTTTGCTGATGTCAGTAGTTATACATATTTTAAATTCCGAACAAATTTCATTTATTAATTATAAGAAAATTAAATATTTCAACTTTACTAAGTTTTATGTATTAAGATTCTGGTATTTTTAGATTGTAGTGTATCATATTCTATTAATAACAACAAAACCAGTTTGAAAATTGTTTACTTATAAATGATTAACGTAAAAAAAAAATCGCAAATAAGGCAAACGATGTTATATTTGAATTTAATAAAATTACAATTGACCATGAAAATTCAAGGATTATTATTATTAAAATTTAAAAATAAAACTTCCTTGGTTTTAAATCAAAACTTTTTTTTGTGTAATGTTTATTTTGCAATTTTTTGGTTTATATTACTTTCACTTATTAATAATTATTAAGAGAAATTTATTAGTTAGATTATTTAAAATGTCAGTTAGTTATTTTAAATATTATATAAGATAAAATAATGTAAGAATCTTAATTCTAACGGGTTAGTAAATGGTGCAGAAGAAATGAAAGTCGGTCATAAATAAAGATAGTATTACTGCATTTGTCAATTGAATAAAATATATTTTTAGTTAAATTATGGAAAGTTTTAAAATTTGCACAAAATATGCATATATTTTTTGATCTGTCCGTGCCCTATTTAACCACCCAGGTAGCGCCACCCATGACCCACATTTATATATCCACCAACTCATTAAAATACTCATATTAAATCAATTAAATTTTAGTCATTATCAAGGTAATTTATTTAATTATTATCAAATTCAAATTGACATCACGTGTTTTAAAAACATGTGTTTTAAAATTAATATTCAATGCATTATCGATTGATAGAAATGAAAATTTCTCTATTCTTTAAATTGAAAAAGCGAAAACTAAAACATACTTAATTTATACCTATGTATTGTACGCCTAACAATTCTTATAAACTTTCTTAACAAAAATATTATTTTCACTTTTATATTTAAATAATTTTGTAGATAATTCCTACAATATTATAATGAATTGAATGCATGTAACTGATAATTATTGTGACATTAATTAAAGTAGTTTAAATTTTATGCGGTATTTAATTTGTCACGTTAAATCATTTCCCTAATGTTTTATATATTTATTTTTAAAGCTTGTATAAGTCTACTTTCTATTTTTCTTCTTATTTATATGATGAAAAAAATTTATTCCGAAATATAGAAAGTTGTTGATTCATGATAGTTTACAAACCATTTATTTAATTTTTTTTTACGAAATACAGATGTTAGATCATCTGTTATAGTTATATTAATTATATATTATGATTTAATTGATTTTTATTGCATAAATTTTATATTAAACAAGTGATATTACTAATTTATTATTGTGTGTTATATTGGTATAAAATCATATGACCTAGTTTTTGAAGGACATATAGTATATAATAAAAGTATTCTCACATCTAATCTATTATATATCTACATTGTTATTTACTTTATTTTATTATTATTCTATTATCCTTTCATAATTGATTTTTTATTACCAATAATACACCGTAACGAAAAGTTTTTAAACAAATCATTTGAAAAAGTTATTTATTAATATTTATTTTTAAATACTTCCTTATTGCTTAATAAATGAAAACATCCTTTGTAATGACGCATTAATATAAATTTTAATTGAATTATTTTATATTTACAGATAATAAAATTAATAGAACACTTTAAGCGGCCAAAATTACAAGATGCTGTTCAATTAGTTTATAAAAACAATCGCAATATAAAATAAAATTTAAAAGTTCAAAAACAACAAAATGCGAAAATCATTGCAGGACAGTGAATCGGTATGTTCGACAGGTCCTTCGACCAGGAAAAGAGGTTTTTCGCTTCGAAGATTACTTGTTGCGAGTCATCTTATTGGTCATCGTCCTGCGAGGACGTCGTCCACGAAAAGTAGCGCGCCGAATAATAAACATTCAAATACAAGTAAGGTATATAAATTTATAGGAAATATTGTTTAATAATGTTGAAATTTATTTTTATAGATACAACGAAAGATACTGTTGATGGGAAATCTGGTAGTAGTTCGAAAGATGTTGAACGTGGTTCGCAAGCTGAATTATATCAAGCTACTAGTAGATCTTCGGTTTTTACTACTAGTGCTACGAAGGTATATTTCATTTTTATAATTCTATTTGAAAAAACTTAAATTTAAAGCAAGTTTTCACTCTTTTAAACTCAAAACTACCCTAAATTATCTCTTATTTATATTTTTAATTTTTATATGAAGGACAGCTTATTTCAATTTTTGAAGCAATTTTAAACGTATCGTCATTTTAACTTTTATATTTTGTTGTATTATCTATTTATCTCATTCTTTAATTTGTAAACATTGCTATTTAGCGCATTATTACTGTATAATGTTAATTTTTCATTACTTGGATAAGAAAATTGAAAAATAATAGTAATTTAGTAACATTTTTTGTAATTTTGATTTACGTTGGACAACCCTGGTTCAACTTCTAAAGCTAACTGTAGAAATTGCTAATTTTCTGTTTTAAGTTCATTAAAAGCAATTTTATTCATACTATATTATTAGTTTAGTAGTTAAATAACAACAATATCTAATTTTACATTATCCTTCTGTCTTTTTTGATTTACAGACTACTAGTCAACAAAAATTAAAATTTATAGTATTAAGTTATATTTTGGTTTAAGAGAGACGTTCGCCTGCTTCAGTTTTTAAAGCTACTCATTTAAAATAATTTATTTTAATATTTTGAATTTTTATGATAGTATATAATTAATGATTGAATGTTATGTGCAGAATTCTGGTAGCGATGGAACAACGAGTGGTACAACAGGTGGCGCAGTCACTTTACTCGAATGTCCATTATGTTTGGCCGAGTTACCATCATATGCATTGGCAGAACTGTCAGCTTGCGGACATCGTTCCTGTTTTAATTGTTTGGCCTTCTATTTACGCATTGAAATCAGCGAATCTAGAGTATGCATTGCATGCCCTGAATGCGCTGAACCAATGCATCCTAACGGTAAATATAATTTATTTTCAAATGAATATTGTGTTAATAATAAAATGTGTTACATCGTTACAGAAATCCGTAGTATCTTAGATGATCCTATATTGTATGAAAAGTATGAAGATTTTATGGTTCGCCGTGTATTGGCAGTCGATCCGGACACGCGTTGGTGTCCAGCCCCTGACTGTAGTTTTGCTGTGATAGCAGCCGGCTGCGCCAGCTGCCCTAAAATCAAATGCGAGCGACCTGGCTGTAACGCATACTTTTGTTATCATTGTAAGGCCGAGTGGCATCCAAATCAAACTTGCGATGCTGCTAGAGCTCAAAGAAGCCCTAACGTTCGATCAAGTAGCGTTAGTTTTAGCCAGGACTCACAACATAGTACGTTCAAATATCTAGTAAATTAACTATAGTATAAATTTCATTCATTTAAATTGTTGTAGGAGATGATATTAAACCATGTCCACGTTGTCAAGTTCTTATTGTTAAAATGGATGATGGATCATGTAATCATATGATGTGTGCCGTTTGTGGAGCCGAATTTTGTTGGCTTTGCATGAAAGAAATCAGCGATTTACATTATCTTAGGTATTTTTAAAATTTATTTTATTAGTTACTTAACTGTGGATCGCAGGTAGTCGTCGGCCTTGCTTACTATTTATAAATTTAATTATCTTTTGAATAGTATATTGTGTAATATTATAATCAAATTTAATTCGTTTAGCAACGTGTTCTTTGTTCATTAGTGTTCTGACTGTTGTAGTGTCAACACGTTGTAGAGAACTTTTTTTTAGTAAGTCGATTTTACTATTTTATTTATTTAGTTTCTATATAATAATTCTTATTAATATTAAACTATTTATATATGTACTTTCGTCGGAAACTAAGACTGGTCTTGTTTGAAACGTTCTTTAAAAATTATTTAAATTTAAACCGATCTTTCTGCTTCTGTATTATTTAAAGTTATTATTGTAGAAAATATTGAGGTATTTAATAATGTACTCGTATCGTAAATTGAGACCGGTCTTTCTATGAATCTTTCTTTAATCGTTCTTTATAAATGAAAAAAGACATTATTTTAATTTAACCGTTCTTACTGTTTCTGTTTAATTTATTATTAACAAAAAGTTATTATTTTAGAAAATATTAAAGCGTTATATATGTACTTGGATTGGAAACTATGACCGTTCTTTTTTTAAAGTCTTTTAACAAAAAAAAATATTATTTGAATTTAACTCAAACTTGTAAACGACTTTACTTCAAAATTTATATTCCTAAACATCTTATTAGGTTAATTACAAGATAATATTTAAAAATTTACCCGTATTTTATAAAATGACTAGGCATTTAATCGAAAATAAGTAATTTTCTGGATATAGTTTCATAAGGCCCTAATAAAATTTGAATATAACGATGTGTTGTAACTCTTAGATAAATTTAAAGGTATATAATAAAGTTGTTTGGGGTATCACGCATCTAAAGTTCCAGTTAAATTTTAATATAGTGGCGTGTTGTAACTAACCGGGTCTTAGATAAATTTAAAGTTTATAGTAAATTAATTTGGGATCCCACAGAATAGTATATACGGAAATAATATTCCATTAATATATTTTAAACTCTTGTATAGTCCATCTGGATGTACGTTTTGGGGCAAAAAGCCATGGTCAAGAAAAAAGAAAATTCTATGGCAATTAGGAACATTAGTAGGAGCCCCCGTTGGTATTGCATTAGTTGCTGGTATCGCAGTTCCTGCTATGATTATTGGTAAATATTTTTTTGTCATTCAATTAACATTAAAACTATCGTGTTTTTTTTATTATCATGTTACAGGAATTCCTGTATGGGTCGGCCGAAAATTATACACAAGATATCGTCTTGCGAATAAACATAAACGCAATGCAGCAATTGTTGGCGGTGCCATTGCATCGGTAAGTTTTTTATTTATTCCATTATAAACAACACAACTATATATTTTCGTTATCGGGGTGATGATACCTATTAGCGAAACAACATTTTCTTCTCTTATATACCTACATTTTTATTTCTTTGTTATGAAAACATAAAATATGACTTTGGAGTTAATTGAGCAAGGGAATTTATAAAGTATGAGTATTTTTGTTTGTTTATTTTATAAAAATATTTCTACATCTTAAACAAGTTTCAATTCAACTTGTATATATTACAGTTAATGTATACATCCAATAGATAATGACTATTATATAAAATATTTAAAACTTGTTCAACATGAACATAATAGAATATTTTTTTGAGTCATTGTTAATACATGATAATACTTTAATCTAAGTCTGAATGATTTAGTTTGATTGTATACATTAAAATAACAATTCCACCGTTAGTAAACCACTGTTTTACTGTTATTGATTCGGCGTAAAAGTGTTGAATGAACATTATTCCCTTTTCAAGTGACTAAATAGATTTTTAGTTCCCCTAGACAGGTATTACACACGTTCCCTTCTTTGTTTTTATCGAGGCGTTTAGTTTTCCACGTCATGTACATGGGAAATTTTTATTTATTCACGTTTCACTACTTCAACAATATACTTTGATCGTTCAATCTATTTAAATATTAATTACTTTTTATTTTATCACTTTAAATAAATTGATTACATTATATTTCCCCTCTTGCATTATTCATAATAACGGACGTTAATATCCTGTAAATAATAATTGCAAATTGTTTTAATTGAAAATAATTACAGTTAGATTTCAAATAATATTTATTTTATTTTAATGTAGTTAATATCATCCACATAATAAAATATACAATAAAATATATAATAAACATTAAACGATCGATAATTTGTAATTTTTCGCGTTTTTCAAACTCTTCTGATTGTTGTAAAAATTTCATATCATCTTCCAATGTTGTTGATTCAGTTTCGTCATTATGTTTCTATAAAAAACAACAAATTAATAACATATATTTATCAAATGTATTATAAAATATTACCTGAAAAACTTCGATACATAATATTTTTTTAATTATTGGTTTATTAACAATTCTATCAAAATTTAAAATAATCGAAGGTAATTGTTTATCAGAGTATAACAATTTTTTTAAACTTATTGTTTCAACTAATAAAATAAATGCTAATAACAACGAATCACGATAAAACGCCACTGAAATAACATGATATATTATTAATGAATTAATTTATAATTTTTAATTAATCTTACCTATAAACGGAATAGTGGGTCCTGCGGTTGGAGTATGCCATTCAAAATTTTGTATTTCATAAAAATGACTTATTAAATTAAGTAAAATTAAAAAGAAACGATTAGTTTCATCGAAATTTGTCCAATATATCATTATTGTTAATGACACCAAGCCTTAAAATTTACATATAATAATTATGAATATTTTAATTACATAATAATAAAATACTTACAAAACAATGAAATATAAAATAATTGAAAATTATCATATCGATATAATTGAACATTAAATTGATAATATATTTCTGTAATATAAAAATTCTTTTCTGGATGTATGGTGTGTACTGAAACTTCCGAATGTATAATTTCCCAATCATTATTTTTCGCTGTATCATTTATAGTTTTATTATTTGGAATTTGAAGATCTATTAGTTCGCTGTTATCATTCCAAACCATGTATTGTATAAGGCATTCATGGATATCATAAGGCCATTTAAATATATCGTTTTCACAAAATCCTTGATGGTATGATTCTGTTTTACATGTTATATTACCAATTGGTGTTACTTTACATTTACTATCATCTAGAATTGGTGGATTATTTGATAATAAATCGCTGAAATTAAATATACGTAAAATTTATTTTATTAATTTATATAATAAAAAATATTACAGTTCTTCTGGGATTATAACTGGTTTCCAGATATCATCAATATCAATAATTAATTCTCTTATATTTCCATAATCGTCTGGGTTCCATTTTAAATTGATGTCGGTCCAAGTCTAAATTTAATTTATGGAAAACTTGTAACAATTTATTTTTACAAATCAAATTAATACGTACCACAATTATATCTGTATCTATATGGAAAGTATCTGGAGAACCGTATCCCTGGAAATATTAAATGTTTATTAATTAATATATAATTAATTCTGAATTTATTACCGCATTGGGGTAGATTTCATTAACTTTTATTTTAAGTAACGTACAAAATAAATAAATTTATGTAGAAAAATCAAATAATATACAAGTTTTCGTTGAAATACTTACAATATAATAATCTTTAAAAACCATTTCCATTTGTACCGGTAAAATAGCTGAACGATTTTTTAAAGGAACAAAATATTTATTATATGAACAAAGTAAATCATCTCGTAATCTTTTATCATCACTTACAGCTTCATCTACATCTTTATTTATTGCTTTACATTCAAATGTTGCACCTTAAATAAAACTATTAATTAATCATATTTATAAAAATATTTAAAGTTCTTACTTTGCGGAATATATTTAATAATTAATAATAAAAATATTATATTAAGTTTAAACATGATGAAAGTATAAATGCAACTGAATTATTTTAAGTTATTATAATGTATTATTTAGGATATTTAATATAACATACGCCCTGTATAAGTGCAGATAATTTTTTATTATATATCATATTACATAATTATAGATAAAATAGCGATTATAATTACAATGGCATTAAACAAATTGCTATAATAAAATAAACAACACTAAGTATTATAAAAAGAAAACGGTCAATAAATGTAGCAATCATAAATTTTTCATTTAACGATTTTTCAATTTTCGCTTCTTTATTTTCGTTTGGAACACCATTTTCTGTTGTTGTTTCAATTGTTGCTACTTCTGATGATGTTGTTGTTGTTGTTGTTTCATTTGTTAATAACGTTCCGCGGAAAACATCTTGCGAAAGGAAATGACAAGGGGTTGATAACCATTTTGGTGCGGATGTTTTTCGGTTTGATAACAATGATTTGATTAATGTTAATTCGATGAGAACTACAATTGATAAGCCTAAAGAATCGCGGAAATATGACACTGAAATAAATAAAATGATTTTTATTGATTATTTTATAAGTATATATTTATTTGTTGTACCAATTCGTGGTAAGGAACTCCCGGAAATTGGTGCAATAAATGACATATATTCAATATACAGAAAATGACTAAAAATATTTGCAGACACTAAACAAAATCTTTCAACACTTCCTGGTTCCATCCAAAGTGGTAATAACGTTAAAATCATTAACGCTAAAATATTTATTCATTTTTATTTCATTAATACATATATTTAATGAACAACTTACAAATCGCTGGAATATAAATAATTGCAACAGTTCTAGTTGAATGTCGTTCTAAATCAAATTTATATTTTACGTAATTAGATGTTTCATCATTAATCGGATTTTTTTTATTATATAGTTTGAAGGACGCATTTAATAATTTCCATGATGGATTTTCAAAATATGCGCTTTTAACTAAACTTGCTTGTATTGTTACCTGAAAATATATGTTAAAATTTTTTGTTTTGGGTTTATTTTTTGGATGTTTACCTGAGAATTATTATAAACACCGGTACTATATCTTATGCTACAAGTTCGCGTGTCGTAGGGCCATCGATCTAAGTTACTCGTGCATAAGTCTTCATGCAAATTATCTGCGACACAAGCTACTAAACCATTACTACGAACTATGCAATCAGTTAAATCAGAAATTGCACTTTTATCATCTTTATGTTTTTTTATAATATTTATATCGGGTAACCATATATCTGAACTAGGAATATGTACCACTTTAACTGTTGGATATTCACTTGGATTCCAAGTTAAAAATTCATCTTTCCATACCTATTAATTATTCATTATTTAATCATTATAATAATAATAAATTAAATACTTACAAGTCCCATCCAACTATGCATATCAAACGAATTTGCTTCATCAGCCTGTAAATATTTTAATAAAATAAAATGAAACATAAAAATAAAATAAATAAGTTAAATATATTACCACATCTAAAGTTTTTAAAACTAAACGTAATTTAACATTAATTGGTTTAGTTTGATCTTTAATTGGTCGATAATCTTTATCATAATTACATAAAATTTTCTTTTTTAATTGTAATATCGGAGACCGAGATGAACCTTCTTTATCACATTCGGTATCTGCTTTTATTGTTTTTATATAAAACAATACAATTAATAAAACTGTAATTTTATTTAATACAATCATGTTGGATGTTTTAAATGAACTGGTTTATTTAAATCGTTCTGGTAATGTTATATCTATTACGCCTCTTAATTGGAAGGATAAATAAAACAAATATATGTTTTTAAATATTTTATTTATTTCATTTTAAACATAATATTATCGACATATTTCTTTGGCAACGTTTTAAATTACGGATTAAGTAGATATTAGTAATAATTTCACTGCATCTAAATAAAATCAGGGCAAGATATATATTAATATATATTTCTATCTAATTTTTTTGTTTTTGATTGTATATATATATATTTATATATTTATTGTTTGCTACTTAGGAACAGCTATGCAGCATTATTACGAAATAATAAAATGTATTTACCTAGCCCTGGTTTTTTCGATTTGATACGTTAAAAAACTACATAAAATGGAATGAATTTTGTGCATAAAATACTATCATGAAATGTGATTATATTATAAGATCGCATTTCGGCCGGATAGGGTTTTGAGCATATATTTTTTTTATAATTTTATTTTTTGTTGTTTCATCTATAGAATTTCGTTGTGTATAAAAACATATTTTATCTACATTGCTGCGATTGCGATTTATATTAATATTACAAAATGGCACGCTCTTTAACATAATTATATGATTTGAGTGCAATTATTATTAAATAAATAATCGTTTGTCTAAGCTTAAATAATTTCACGGTATTTTTCTTTTTTTTAAATAAGGTTTCTACACTACACTCACAGCAATAACAACATCAACAATAAGTCTGAAATAAATTCACACGGCACTAGCATCATTAGTTTCAAGATCTATTGCACTTGCAGTTGCTGAAGCATTCGTGGCGGTAGCTCCTAATGTAATTATATCCGAACATAAAATTCCTTCTTTATCTAAATCATGCAGAACATCTAATAATCTTTGTTCAGTTAATGGATCTCCTAAGGCAACATCTACCGATCCAATACATAATAATAACGCAAGTAATTGTGATCGTCGGTAATCATCAGCTAAACGTGCTCTTGTATATCCATGTTCCTTTTCAATATCAACGTTTAATTTTTTACAACAATCTATTAACGAATTCCAATAATCATCTAATAATGATTTCGTATGTAATCGACGTAATTCCGATGGAACGGAACTAACTAATAATAACGCAAGATCATTTGTTGGTCGACTGTAAGTGACCATTTGCCAGTCGAGAATCGCGCATAATGTTGAACAATCATCGGTTTCTTTAAACATTAAATTATTACACCAAAAATCAGTGTGTGTTATTAGCGCTAACGGTTCTTCAGGTGCTAATAACGCCGCTATTAATTCTTTAGTGTTTGTTCTTATGGAATTTAACGATTGCAGCACGGATTCTAAGCCAGGCCGGCGCTCTAAAAAACTCGCTAATTGCGGTAATCCGCGCTCAACTAATTGTTGATATGAATCAGTTGCTTTTGATGTTTGAAATAAAAACGGGTAACGTTCGGATAATGGTTTACCTTCTTTTACTTTTAAACATAACGATAATGCGTGCACTCGTGCTATTGCTTCGATTGCGGACCGTGTTTGGCGTAATGTTAATCCACGAG
Organism: Pogonus chalceus; assembly: GCA_002278615.1. Taxonomy (NCBI): domain Eukaryota; kingdom Metazoa; phylum Arthropoda; class Insecta; order Coleoptera; family Carabidae; genus Pogonus; species Pogonus chalceus. The sequence goes on from NEEE01002048.1 coordinate 18,307, forward strand.
AAAAATCGGCACTTGTGTATCCGCTTGGCTTGATATTTTCCAATACAAGAACTGATTCGGGCGGTTGAGGGCTTGTACCTTCTTCAGTTCCAGTTGAACCAGCCGAATAATGAGCGTGGTAACATCGAGGTATCGGTAATGAAATTGGTGTTGCACCTGGTAATAAATGTTCGCGTTGGAAACGCTCTAAATCTGGAACAACCTACCCAAAAAAAAAATCTCAATTAAATATATTATAACTTAAATTATTAATTAAATATAAAATATACCTGAGTATAAAATTTAATTTCCCGCAAATCGAATTGAGCTTCAGTTACAAAAAATCTACTAAATGGATCTTGTGGTAAAAGTTTAATAATAAAACTAACAAATTGTGGTTGATCTCTGGATAATGTGGTACTACTTTGTGGTTCATTACCAATGCGATATTCAACATTTACGGCAATAATATCACTTAATACACTTTCGCCTGTATCACAACCTGGCCGAACTGTAAACTCAACAATGTGAATTTCATCATGAGATCCCGGACATCCGTGATGTTGTCTTAAAACGTTTGCTAGCCATTCTTCAGTAACAGGCCAAGTGTTTGCTGATGGCGATGAAGAACTAGTATTATCTTCTTCACTGTCTGACATTTTTTTATAAAATATTATTTGTAAATATTATTATTATTTGAAATATAATCACGATAATGAGAATAATAATAGTAATAATGAAATGTAAGCCATTATAGGTTTAAGGTTTGATGCGTAATGTACGAATGGTAATGTTAGACTAGATGATGTTGCGGTGTGCGAAATGCGAATATCAGTGAGTATGATAGGTGTATCGGGTTGGGTGCGCAAGACGCATAATGTTGTCGTCGTCGGGATGCCGGGCGTGGCGTTTCGCTGCCGAGCAGAAGTTTTGCACGCAGCAGTCATCCCCCGCTACCTTACAATCGATAGCGCATCGCTAAAAACAGGAACGGCCTTAATACAAATTTACTATTTTCATTTTACAATCATCGAAAATATTCCATATTTATTAGCACTATTTACTATTTTTCGCAATTTTATTTTTACAAGAAATTATACAACTATTAAACTAATTTCATTATTAAAAACAATACTAATCATATTTATTATCCAAAAAATTTCTCACAGTTGTAATGAAGCAACAATTGTTATCTTCTCTATTAAATTATACACTAAAAATAATATGTAAGAAATAGATCAATTTGAGAATTGCGAATTTTTGTATTTAAATTTTTGCGAAAATCTCAAGAAATAATACACTACAATTTTGATTACTTGCATATTATAGTATTCTCTATCAATTTATTCATTTAATACTTGCATATTTTTTGCATAATAGTTTTCGCAAACATCTATTGATGTTGATGTATCTATAAAAAAAAATTGATCAATGAAGATTATGAAACTTTGAATATTCTCTATCGATTTGTAAATAAGAAATAACAGTGAGAAATGCGCTAAATTAGTATTTTAAGTTTTTGCGCAAATTTTAAGAAATAAGGAACTTGGTATATTTACGCAAAATTATATTCTCTATCGATCTATGTATTAGAAATAATACATAAAAAATAGGGCAACATTTTTGCGAATTTTTTGCAACATAGTTTTTTGCAGTAATTTTGAAAAATAATACTACTATTTAGATGGAACTTGTAATTATGTGTTAAAAATAATAGATAAATTTGAATATTTTGCGCGTTTTTGTTTTTCGCAAAAATCTATAGACATAATATAGTAATTAAGCTGAAACTTTGAATATTTACGTATCATTATATTCTTTATCGATTTAAAAAAAGATATTCGCGTTTTAGTTTTTAATGAATCCAAACTATTAATCCCGAAACTTTTGATATTTACGTATCATTAAATACTCTTATCAATTTATGTATGTAACATTATATTAATTACCAAATGTATATTTAAATAATTAGAATTTACGAGTTATGTAAACATTTCTATTAATTAAATTTTTATTTTGTCGTAAATGGAAATTAGTTTGATACAAATAATACGATACACACACGCAAGCGTAATATTGCTAACACATTAGAACACCAAGTGCGTGCATTTCCTAGATAAGAATAACATTGACTTGAAAACAATACATTTCTCTAATGACTTACCATTAATTTGCATGAATCAATTTTAATTAATTTACGTATTGTAAGAGGAAAATTTATTTAATTTTAGGTGCTGATCTCACCTGTATTAGCTGGTTTAGCTGTTGGAATAGGAGTTCCAATTTTATTATTCTATGTCTACGGTGTTGTCCCAGTATCTTTATGTCGAAGTGGCGGATGTGGTGTAACTACTACAGGAACTGGCGTTAAATTTGAATTTGATGATGAAACAGATCTTATCAGCCAAATAGGCACTAGAAATCCAGGTTTGAAACTATTTAATATAAGTTAAATCAACGGAATAAACTTAATCATTTATAGATAATACATCAATTGATGCTGTAAGCCACCGCGGTGCAAATCCATCGATTGGCGAAGCATCTTTATCGATGGTTAGTGGATCGCAAATGTTGCGCCTTGGCCATGAAGTTGACCGCGAATCAGCAAGTAACGTAGCAATACCCAGCGCTAGTTTAGCTGGAAGCATTGGCTCTGGAAGCGCTGTACAACGCTTAGAGGTACAAGCTGATGTCGCATCAACACAACGTTTTAGCATGAGTAGCGAAACAGCCTCAGCGAGTTTATCCGAAAAATCTGTGAATGTCAGTTTAGCAGATGATGGCGCCTCGTCTACTAGAGCTTTAGCTGGTTCCATGCTCAATTGTAAAACAAATGGAAGTGAAACATGTAGTTGTATTACAGTTGGTGAAGATTGTTCATCCGAACGCGTCCGATTTGATGATAATATTAGTTTTATTGCACCGTATCCATATGAATATGAATCATCGAATTGTACAGATAAGGTAAGTATCGGTAGTAGCTGTAGCTTTCGGAATCCGTGTATACCAATAATAAATAAAGTTGACGGGAATAAATGTAAAAGTCCTTTGCATCATAAAACAACAACAACATCAGATACCGTTAGTAGCGATAGCATTAGTATTGATATGACTTCAGTACCATTAGCTACAGCAACAACTTCTGAGGAAAAACCTAAAAAAAATATGTCCGCTACAGAAATGTTAAGAAGTATGTTCTTTAGAACAACTACAATTGAAGGAAAACCATTACCAACAACAACAACAACAGATGAACAAGAAATCTGTAAACAATCATTACCTGTTATTCAAGAACCTACCGTGAGTAATAACGATGTGAATATAGATATCTCAAAAGCTGTCTCATAACATTTGTAATAAATTTGTGGAAAAAATGCGATTATATAAATCAAAGACTGAAAACTATATGCTTTTTTGTTTTGTTTAATGGATCATTATTATATATTTATTTAATTTCTTCTAATTATTATTTAAAATATCTATAATCAGCATTCCGATGATTGTAAGCGAATTTAAAATACAATTAAGTAGATATTTTTAATTTCTCTTACGAGCAAGAATGTTTTTATTATTTACAATAAGTGTGATATTTCATCAATGGTTTAAATAATTAAAATTTTAACTATTTATATACTTAAAATTTTAATTATTTCATTTTGAGAGTAACATACTGTGGTTATCTATGTAATATACAATAAAAAAGAAAAAAATATATATAATTTAAAAACCGAAAATGGTAAATTGATAAATTAAAAAAAAAATGGATCCTGTCGTCTACATTTATATTTAATTTTTTAATGTAGATCAATTTTTATACTCATATAGATCTATAGATACTTACATGTCGATGTATGTATGTATTTTATTTAACAACAATTGTATCTTTGTAAAAATGTATTAATGAGGACAAGACTCTATTTATGAAATAGATCAGTTATGTTAGTATATTATATACTTATCATATTCGAAACTAACTAATGTTCCATGTCGTAATAATATGTATGGAGCTTTATATGCCTAAATATTTACCAACATTGAGGTTTCTACGATTTTCTGTAAAATAAAAAAAATTCTAATGAAATTTCTTTCATTAATTCTTTACCTTTAATTAATTATTCATCACAAGGGTTATACTTTAAAAAGTAAACAACGAGTTTATGCAAAAATAATCTTTAATACAATAAATATAATATAAAAAAATTAGAATAAACAATCAATATCAGCATTAACGAAAATATCATCGTTATCATCATTCAAAAATTCTTGTAATGATTCATCTAACTGTTCAGTTGGTGGAGTTTTAATCATAAAATTTGAAATATCTAGCGTTCCAACACTGGTTCGTCTTATACCATCTCTATTTGTGCTTGTTATAATTTGATCCTTTACGTCTGTATTTTTGAACGAATCTGTGCTAAGTCCAACTTCATTAAGTACATTTTGTTTTAATTGGAGTAACGGCCATATGTGGTCATCTACAGTTCCTTCAGCGAATAGATAACGTACGTTAACTGCACCTGATTGACCTATGCGATGCGCCCGGCTTTCAGCTTGTGCTAAAGTCTATAATAAAAACAAATACTTTGTATTATTTTATACAACGGATAAAAATATAATACGTACACTAGGATTCCAATGTAGTTCCGCAAATAATACTAATTGAGCTGCTGTTAAAGTAATCCCTGAGTTAGCGGCAGTTATTGATAATACCGCTGCAATACACTCGTCTTTTAATTGAAATTTATCTATGAAGTATTTCCTTTGATCTGATGTTGTATTTCCGTCGATTCTAATAAAAACTTTTTGTTTTTTATTTAAAATGCTACATATTGCGTCTAACATCACTTGATGATGCGCAAATATTATAAATTTTTCTCCAGTTTTTAATAATTCTTCTATATATATACTGAAAAACATATTTTTTTATTGATAACTGTAATAGTAGTTAAAAATTAATTAGTAATTAAATTACTTACCAAACTGACGGAATTTTAATTTTCGCACTTTCTGCAAATAATGACAACAATGCAGCATGCTTATCAGTTGATTTTTTTTCTATATAATTATCTATAAGTTGTGTTAAACATAATTGTTCAGTTTTTGATAAACGATTTAAATGCACATCTAATTTAATTATTTCCCGACTTTTATTAGGAAGTGATTGTAAAACTTCACTTTTAATTCTACGTATCATAAATTTCTTTGATAAGATAATTTCTAATTCAGTTAAATTTGATTTACCCGAAGAATCCCAACCAAATGGACCATCTTTACCGTCGCAATAACGTTTGGAAAATTCGTAAAAATTACCGAAAAATTTCTCATCGATTATAGATAATTGCGAATATAATTCATTTGGACGTGATAAAGCTGGTGTTCCGCTTAACAATACAGTACGTCGCATTCTTTTTGCTAAGTTTATAGCACTCTTCGTACATTTTGCTTTAAAATTCTTTACAATATGTGATTCATCCTGAAATGCAAACATTTTTATACTTATATAATAATTTCATATAATTTATAATATTATACTAACAATAATTAAAAATTTAAAACCTCGTTCTAATAATTTATCGGTACATCTTGTCATCATATCATGGCTAACAATTAAAATCTCTGTATCGTTGATGTAATCTTTTCCTGAACTCATATATCTTATGGAAGCTAATGGCACACTTGGTAAATACTTATGAATTGTTTCTTCCCACGTATTTTTCATAGAAGCAGTTGTAACAATTAATAACGGCCAATCGGTACGATAATAACTAGCTATTGCTAATGCTTGTATTGTTTTACCGAGGCCCATATCATCAGCTATTAGACATCTGCCATTATGTTTTATACCAAAGCTAAAACATAATTTAATAAATAAAAATATTTATTAAAGTACATTTAAACTCACCATACGCCTTCTCTTTGAAATGGCATCAAAATATTTAATAATTCTGGTTCTATTTTATCTATATTTATATCATTGTTATTTAAATTTGTGCTTTTTAACAAATTTAATACGTACTTTGGTAATCTTTCGACAACTATTTCAGGCTGTAAATTTTGTAATTTAGACATTAATAATTCATAATCATCTAAATTAAAACTCCAATTTTTCGTTTTTGTACCTAAACAAATATAAATTAAATATTATTTTAATTATAACATATTTAAAAAACTTACAATAACTTTTGCTAGGAATAGTTTTACATATTTCAATAACTTTAGAATGATAAGTAATATTTAATTCAAATCTTTTTTCACTTAAAAGCGTGGTAACACCTTTAACATTTTGTCCAAAAAATTTATTTGTATTTATAGTTTGTTTAGGAGAATTATACGACTGATTACTTGGAGTATTATTGTTATAATTCTTTTGAAATGCGTTGAAAAGATTTCTTTGCTGATGTTGCAAATTTTTAGGTGTTGAATCATTTTTTATCTCAGTTGGAGATGAAAGTTTTAATTTTTTAGCCTTTAATTTTTCTAATGCAATTTTACGTTTTGCTTCGATTTGTTGTGGAGTGCATGCCATTATGAAATTATAAATTAATAAATTTCAAAAAACAACAAATATTTAGGCACTATTTTAACGGAATATGCATATCACAGGTGTTTTCAAATAATATTTTGACAGCTCAATTTATTACCAATCTGAAATATTTAAAATAATTATTCAGTTATAAATTAAATTTCATATGTTTTCATATTTAATTCAAGTTAAAATTGTATATTTTTACAATAATAAATAATATTTTACAATAATAATACTTACTTCTTTAAATTTCATCACATTTCATTTAATAAATCTAAATATATTTTATAAGTATAATGGCAACACTGATAATTGACATTTTGTAGTTTATAACCACATTTGTAATTTACTCTGTATATAATATATTTTAAATTTTAAAATGGGTAAAAGAAAAAGCTCCAATCCTTCGAAACTTAATAATACTAATTTAGATTGGAGTTGGAGCTCCCAAGATTCAAATAATATAGATGATAGTACTTGTGCAAAAAGAATTAAAACAAATCTCATTCCTACTATTATTTACAAATACAACAAAGAAAATGAAGATTATTTTTTTAAAAGTATTAATTTTGGCAAAACAAATAATATTATACCAATTGAATGGAATAAGTGTAAAGTTTTATTTAAAGAAGTAAATATAACATTAGTATTTAATGATGATACTTATGTTATTGTACATCCGTCTGATATAATTAATTTGAAATATCTTAAAGGTAATTACAAGTATAATATAATCCATATAAAGTTCAATTATAATTTATTATTTTATAGATTTATTTTCTACGAAAATATTTAAATATAATTTAGTTATTAAAGAAAACTCCGAAGATATAGAATTATCTTTTTATTTATCATATATCGAAAATATTAAATGGAATAAAAAAATTGGCGCAGCTGTAGATTGGTTAATGAGTATACTTTTTAATATTTCAACAACAGGTAAATATAAAAATAATAATAATAATAATAATAATATTTATTTTATAACTATTAATAATAATTTATTTTACTTTAGATGTTTATGAAAATACTTTAACCGTACATGAAAATATGGAAGAATTATATAAATCTGTGAAAATATATCGAGAAAATAAACAGTCTTCATCAGAATTAATAAATAGTAATATCCAACATCCATTTTTATTACCTACATTGCGTCCATATCAAGAAGAAGCAGTTAAATGGATGATACATAAAGAACAAAATATAATTCTTAAAGGTAATTCATTACTTAACAAACATATACATAGTTAAATGAATTATTTATTTCAGAATCGTTAAATCCATTATACGAAAAAATAACATTACAATCAGGGATAAACATTTTTTATGATAAATATTCGAAATTTATTACTATTACAGAACCAATCATAAAATATTATCAAGCAGGAGGTATTTTAGCAGATGAAATGGGATTAGGCAAAACAGTTGAGATGTTAGCTTGTATTTTAAACCATCCGCGAAACTTATTAGATGATTCAAATAATCAGGAAGAAATTAATCTTAATGATACAAAAAATTTAAATAACTGCCATGATAATGTAAATAATGAAAATACTACCTTAGAATTAGATACTATTAATAACTGCCAAATAGATACAGAAATAATAAATAAAGAAGAAAAAATTGATGAAAATATACCAACAATAGATACTCAAAAAAAGTATAAAAAACCGAAAGAAAAAGTTAAAAAAAATATTAAAGATTTAAATCAAAAAAACTTATATAGTAATTTATCTCCTGCCAAAAGGGCCGCTCAGTTGTGGTACCAAAGTAAATTATCTGAAGTCTTTATTAAGAAACGTGTTATTCGGGAACCAGTGAAAGAAGTTGAATGTATTTGTGGGGATTTAGGTAAAAAAGGAATTATTAAATGTAAAGATTGTGATAAAATGCAACATAAACTTTGTATGGGTTATAAACACGTAGATGATTCTAATTATACATGTCCACAGTGTTGGTTAAATAAGGTATTATATAATTTAACATATTAAATAATTATATTTTAATTGATGTTTATATTTTAGCCGTTAATTAAATCGAAAGCAACTTTAATAGTATCTCCACAAACAATTTCACGTCAATGGAGCTCAGAAGTACAAAGACATATACGCAAAAATGGTTTAAAAATTTTAGAATACAACGGAATACATAATGCTGGTATGATTTATCCACCTGATTTGGCTAATTACGATTTAGTTATCACCACGTACAGCGTACTACAATCTGAAATTAAATTTACAAACGAAGAACCATCTACTAAGTCATTACGTTTCGCGAAGCGATATAATATCCCGTCAACTCCGTTACTTTGTATTGAATGGTGGCGATTATGTTTAGATGAAGCTCAGAATGTTGAATGCCCTACGAATTTAGTTTCATGTATGGCTTCGCAATTAAACGCGATACATCGATGGGCTGTTACTGGAACTCCCGTACAAAAAAATATTACTGATATTTACGGTTTAATTGATTATTTACAACTTTCACCGTATAATGATATTCATGTATGGAATCATAAATTGTATTATCCATATATTAATGGAAATAAACAAAATATGATAGAATTTTTATCAGATATTTTATGGCGTTCCGCGAAAAACGACGTTATTAACCAGGTACATCAATTATAAAATTCAATTAACATTTTATTCAAATTATACTTTTTTTAGATAAATTTACCAACACAAACATTTGAAGAACATTGGTTAGAATTTTCAGCAGTTGAAAAATTCTTTTATAGTCGTGAACATGAATCTTGTGCACAAAACTTTTTGAATAAATTAAAAGATTACAAGAATTTAGATACTGCGTTAAAGAAAATTGATCGACATACATTAAATTTGGTTAGTAATTAAATTAATTGGTTAGAATTTTAAATATTTTATTACAAATAATTTAGATTTTAGCTCCGTTATTATCTTTACGTCAAGCTTGTACTCATCCACATGCTGTTAGAGGGAAATATTTAGCGTCTAGGAAACAAGTTAATTCTATGGAAGAATTATTAGATGCGTTAATCAAGAAGAATACACATGATAGTACTGAAGCACTTAGAGCAGTCATTGCGGCATTAAATGGTATTTATTATTTATTAAATATAATATTATTAATAAATAATACTATTTTTTAAGGTGAAGCAGGAATATTACTATTACAAAATCGAATTCTCGAAGCAGTTGATAAATACAGATTAGTTTTAAACTATGTCTCAGAATATGATGGTAAATGTGATATACAAATTGATAAACTACAATGTATCCATACATTATATAATCTCAATGAAATTTTAAATAAAAATAAAACTCTTGGAATACCACCTACATTAAGAGACGACAAATTAAAAGAAGATTATGAAACGTATCAGTGTAAATATATGGAAAAATTTATCTCGGAAACAAGATTAGCTTTAGAAGAAGTTAATTTAATAAGAAATAAAGTTAAAAAAGAAGAAAAAAATTTAGCCATGAAAGAAGGCGAATGGCTTTCTGATTTAGTTGATTTTATAATTGAAATGAATTTAGAAAGGGAATTAATATCGAAAATTGATTGTTTTCAAACAGACACCGAACAACGTAAAAATATAATGTAAGTTATTTTTAATATAGCTTTAATATTAATTATTATCATTTATATTATTTTAGTATTAACGGAGTTCGTGAATTAACATATATAATAACAACATGGATTGATAAAACAACAAAACACGCAACAAAAATATACAATTTGATGAATGAAATCGAAGATGCATTTAGAAATAATAAAAATTTCTATATTTGTGAAGAAATTATTCAAAGTGCAACTGATTGTCATTTACGACCAAATAAACAACTTAAAAATAAACCGAAAACATGTCTATGCTGTAACGTAGATACTATGTTGAAAAAATATGAAACATGTATTTTTCAAATGATAAATAAAAATAAAGTTTCGAATACCGGGACTTGGCATCCATCAATTGAAGAAAATATGTTAAAAAGTATTTTTTTATATGTGTAATTATTATTTTATATTTTAATAATTATTTTTTTATAGTTGCGTACAATTTCGGTAAATCACGAGGCATAAATTCTGAATTAATCATCGATGGTGAAAAACATTTAAAGTTATTATCACTTCGAAGAATTGAATTCAAAGTATTATTTTATATAATTTAAATTTCTATAACAAAATAATTATTTATTTATTATTTCAGGAACTTAGAAAGCTGTATACATATTTCGACCAACAAGTTTCCGCACAAGATGAACTAGATATTTGTAAAATACGTTTTCGTTTACGTAATTCTGAAGAACCAACAAAAATTATTCAAAAGAAAAAAGCAAATGCGTTACAAAATTTAAATTATGAATTAGAAAACAAATACGAATTTATAAATCTTTTAAATGAACATGAATTAGATTTTAATTATAATTTACTTGATATCGAAAAAATTGCAAACGATGAAAAATTAAAAAGACTTATTGGTACTCATAGTTATTTAGAAACATTAAAAAAACAACAATACGATGGGCAAGAACCTGATCCGTGTCCTATTTGTAAAACTCAATTAACTGGAACGGTAAGCCAATTCAAAATATATCTAACTAATTATTTATATAATACATAAAACATATTTTATTTTAGTGGAGTATCTTACAATGCGGTCATTGCTATTGTTTAGATTGTATAACAACCATTTTAGAAAGAAATTCTATTGGTAATAGCGTCACATGTTCAATATGTCGTAAGAAACAATTATATACTGATGTATCGTACATTAAAACAAAAGAAACTGTAGAAAATACAATAGATGATATAGAAATTAAAGGTTCATATTCAACTAAAATCCACGCCATAATTGGATGCGTCTTAAAATTGCGTCAAAATGATCCAGATATAAAAATAATAATATTTTCTACATGGCAAGCTGTACTTAAAGTTTTAAATAAAGCCCTTAATGTGAATAATATCAGTAATGAATTTGTGCTATCGACAAATTTTCAAATGAAATTACAAAAGTTTAAAGAGAAAAAACATAATATCACAGCGCTTTTAATGCCCGTTCGTCTAGGTGCAAATGGTTTAAATTTAATCGAAGCTACTCATATTATCTTAGTTGAACCTTTAATGAATCCGGGGGAAGAAGCACAAGCAATTGGAAGGATTCATCGAATCGGGCAAACAAAGTAATATACATAAACTTATTTTATACTTTAAAATAAATACATATTTTTCTTTTAGACCAACAGTAATACATCGATTTCTTATAAAATCAACTATAGAAGAAAATATTTACGAAGCTACATCTACAAATGCTCAAAAATGGGATAGCAATAAACTTACACTTTCAGAATTAAAAGGTCTTTTTGTTAAAGACGATAATTTAAATAAAAATCATGAAAAAGTTCCAGATGTTATTGAAATAAATAACGAGGAACAGAATTTAATTCCTGAAAATATCTTACAGTAAAGATATATTTACTACAGATATTTTTTAATTGATAATTTATCAGTATTATTATTCATAATTTATCTAAGATGAAAGATATATAAAATCAATTATAAAATACCATTTAAAATAATATTTAATAATTTTATATGTATTTTTCAATTTGAACTATATTTTATTACTGGTCAATAAATAATAATTTCTATCTTATAATTAACTTTTGACCAAAAAATGTAATTAATTTTGAATTAGGGAACTGAAGTGTACATTTTTAACACCTAGAATAATTTTTCTTTGCTGTTAATAGTTTAATTTAACCATAACTTCCGTAAATAAGCTTAATTTTATTAATTGAAAATACTTTGAATCATGTATTATAATATCTAAGATTCAATCAATTGCAACCACGAAATTTTTAAAAACGTTGGCGACATTGCTGGCTTGGAGTTGTGCAACCAAATGACAGTAGTATACATAATCTTGGATTTCTCTTATCAGTGAATAATAGAGGTTATTGACACTTTAAATAACACTATTTTGTATAAACAGTAATAAAGCTATATTATATACAATTTCACATAATATAAATAACCTAATGATTCTTTTAATTATAATAACGAACCTTACAACTCAACACTTTCCAATTTAAAGTGAACACTTTTATTTTATATTTGAAGATGAGTTCTTCTAATGATTTGGAAGATTCAAATGATTCTAAAACATTTATTGATAAACTGTTAGGTGAAATGAAATCAGAATTTAATAAAAATAGTAACAAATCTGATAAAGAAGATTTTGATGATTTTACTGAACCCCCAACTTTAGAAGCTGAAACTGAAATTAGTTCAGACAATGATAATTTAGATTCTGAATTACCACCAAATATTAAAGTTGAATCTGATGTAAAAAATATTACTACAGTAAATATAAATTCTGATAAAAACGTAAATATATCTGATATGGATTTAAATGTACCTATAAAAACGGAAAATAATGATTTTAATGGAGATAATGATTTGAAACCACGTATTGTTTTAACTCTTCGGACAGAGAAATCTAAATCAATTGTTCAATCAAATAATTATGGAACTGAAAAGGATTCTTCTAGGTTTGTGTCTATTATTTAAATTCATATTTTATAGATTTATATTTGTTTGAAATTATAGTCCTGAAGAGTGTACATCTCCAGGTCGTAGATCATTACGTATAAAAACTAATTCACCTGAAGAAAAAGATAAAAAAACTGAATTGGAAACCGGGTTAAAACGTTCAGCAAGACGAAGAAGTAAAGATTGCACTGAATCTATATTACAAAGTGCAATTGCAAGGAAAGAAAAGTCATACAATGAAACAACAAGACCTCAACGACTTACACGTAAATTAAAACCAACTGCAAAAATATTAGCTAACTTAGAAATGTGCCAAAAAAGTGTAAGTTTCAAAAATGAAAGAAATAAACAACCAGATAAAAATAAAAATTCAAACTCATCAAAAAGTCCAGTTATGGAACGGCAAAGGTTTTCATACGATAAATTAGAAAAAGGATCTGAACAAGCTATTTTAGAATCAGATATGAATTATATGAAACAAGAAGAACATCAAAAAATAATCGATCATAAAAAATTCAAAAGAAAACAAAAAAATAAAAATACTAAATTCATTAAAAAATCTAAAATTTCTAAACATGATAATGTAGATTCTGACAGTAGTTCTATTTCAAGTAATCAAGATATTGAAGGGGATAAAGATTCGCTACAAGAAGAGAAAACTTCTAAATTAGAAATTAAAAAAAGTCCTAGGAAGTCGTCATCAGATACAGATTCTTTAAAGCCATTTAGACGCTCACATAGAAAAACAAGGTACAATTATTAACTACTACTATTATATTATTTAATAAAATATATATTTTTAAGTCGACTTCAAGATGTTGACGATCAAACTGATAATGCAGACTTATGTGAACCATTATCAGGAAGTATCGCAGATGAACAGAATCTCTTACCAGCTCATCCTGAAAGTTCAATAGTTATCGAAAACGATTCTACTTTTATTAAAAAATGTTTATGCCAATATTCATCACAGATTTTTATTAATACATTAAATACAAACGGTAATAATTACGATAAATTTATTAAATATCATTTATAATTATAAATATTTCAGATTCTCCTACATTTTGCACCGCTCTAGACATGATAAACAATCGAATAATTGGTTGTAATAATGTAGTTACTGGAGAAGTTGCCATGTTACGCCCTTCAACTCGAATTCCTTATATTATTTTATGCGAAGTACATAAACAAAGATTACTCCGTCACAATTGTTGCCCAACTTGTGGATTATTCTGCACGCAAGGTCGTTTCACTCAATGTGCAGCCAAACACCAATTTCATAGAGATTGTTCAATAACTGTAGCAGATCAAATTCAATTGTGCCCTCATTGTGGTTTAAAAACACCGGATGATGACATTGAAATAACGATAAAATGTAAAAAGGAACCAGTTTTTTTACCTAACCAAAAAAATCATTAGTAAGAATTTTTATTTATCATTTCTATTATAATTTTTAATCCGAATTTATTTATAGTCCATCTGCTAAAATGAGTTTTAAATCATTAAAAACTGAAGAACGTTCGAATTCTCCACCGTTAATTCCTAGTCAAATGCTTGAATTAATTAAATCGTTTGATATAACTAAGTGCAATAATACTTTTGATTTTCAATCGTTATGGGACGCTGTTAAAGATAATAATGTTGAAAAAGTTGCTATAATTTTAGGTAATTTACATGATTTAATTTTGAATATATTTGTTTTAAATTTATTTAATTTTAAATAGAAAGTAAACAAATAAATTTAATGGATAAAATACCAAATACAGATGATACAACAGTATTACATTTTGCATGTCAACAAGGTTCTTTAGCAATAGTTCATATTTTATTATTAGCTGGAATGGAATTAGATTTGTTAGATAAAGAACAAAATACTCCATTAATGGTTGCTGTTTTATCTTTTCAAAATGATATTGTTAAATATTTAATTAAAAGCGGTGCAAGTATTACACTGAAAGTAAGTTATTTATTATATTATCATTTATAGAAATTTGAATTAATTGTATATTATTTAATTAAAGGGTACGGATGGAATGAGTGCTTTACATTTAGCAGCAAAATGCGGTAATCTTGAAGCATGTGAACATTTATTATCATCATCTGAAAGTAGGCGTTTATTTATCGATACTACTGATGATGGTGGTTGGACACCCCTAGTTTGGGCTTGTGAACATGGACATATTGAAGTAACTAGATATTTACTACAAAATGGTGCAGATCCGCTTCTAAGAGATGTTGAACAGAACGTTGCATTACATTGGGCAGCATGTAGTGGTAGCACGAAAATTATGGAAATGTTATTTAATCATGGTAGTGATATCAACGCTGTTAATGCACATGGTGATTCTGCATTGTAAGTTCATTATTGCGTTATTACAACTTTATAAATGCTACAATATATTTGAAATTAATTTCAGACATGTAGCAGCTAGACAAGATAAATACAATTGTGTTTTAATGTTATTAGCACGTGGTGCAAACGTTCATTTAGTAAATAAATCCAAAGAAACGCCATTAGATTGTTGTATTTCCGATCCAAATGATTGCCGTATTGCCATAGAATTAAATGTACATTTACAAACTATAACTGCATCATCTGTAACTCGTAAACCTACAGTTCTTACGAAGTAAGTTACCTATTAAATTATTAATAATCGTTTATATTTAAATATTTTTTAGTGATATATCACACGGTAAAGAATTAAACCCTGTACAATGTATTAATACAGTTGATGATGAACCAAAACCAATTGATTATTTATATATAACAGAAAATTGTATCACATCTGATATTTTAATTGATCGGAAAATAATCACATTACAATCATGTAATTGTCAAGATCGTTGTACAAATTCAGATTGTTTATGTAGTAATAACTCGTTGAGATGTTGGTATAACGAAGAAGGAAAATTATCGTCTGATTTTAATTACGCAGGTAGTTAAAAAAATTTAAAGCAAATAACGTAACTTAATTTAATATGTTGAATAATCGTTTAGATCCACCGATGATTTTTGAATGTAATCCAGCTTGTAACTGTAATTCAATAACTTGTATTAATCGTGTTGTTCAACATGGTTTAACTCAACGTTTTCAACTGTTTCGAACAGTTAGTAAAGGTTGGGGAATACGAACACTTCGTCATATACCTCGAGGTTCCTACGTTTGTGAATATATAGGTGAAATTATTTCTGATCTCGAAGCAGATCAGAGAGAAGATGATAGTTATTTATTTGATTTAGACAACCGTGTATGTATATATACGAAAGTAAATATTGTTTTTCTTTATTTTATTTTTCATTTTGATATCTAAATATTTTGATACGGGTTTAATTAACTGAATACAATTTTTAGGATGGCGAAACATATTGCATTGATGCTAGGAAATATGGTAATTTTTCACGATTTATAAACCATAGTTGCGAACCGAATTTATTACCAGTTCGCGTATATATTGACCATCAAGATTTAAGATTTCCGCGGATTGCGTTCTTCGCAAATAAAGATATTCTCGCGAATGAAGAATTAGGGTATTTTATCTTTAAACATTCGTTAAAATAATTTTTTAATAATTGTAAATATTTTAGATTCGATTATGGAGAAAAATTTTGGATTATTAAATATAAATCGTTTACTTGTAATTGCGGATTTGCATCGTGTAAATATTCTGACGTAACAATTAAAACAACATTAGATAATTATCAAAAACGATTGTTAGATGAACAGGAGGTTTTAAATGAATATTCATAAGTTATGCATGGTTTTGTTCGGAAGTTACATAAGTAAGTATTTATTAATTTTTATTTAAATGTAAATGTAGTAATTAATTTTGTATTGTGCGTTTTGTTTATTGTTCTCTGTATGTGTTGTTTTTTTATTTAAATTGACGACAAAAAAGAATAAATAAAATACCTATATTATCTTTGTTTTATTAATAATATTTTTTACTAAAAACAGTAAACAAATAACAAGTATTTATTACATGAACCGTATACCTAATTTTTGTATATAATACATTATAATAAATAATATTTAGTATTTCACTAATAAACAATAATAATTTATTTTAAATTATTGCAAATTATCGCATAATAATAATTATAATAATTTGATTCAAGGACGGTCAAATAAATTATTTTATATAAAACAAAACAATTGAAATTAAGGAAATAAATATTTATAAGTTTGAAATTATTTTACAAGGACTTACTAATGAATTAACGATTAAATAATAATTTAAAAATAAAATACAAGGATTTTTTTCTATTAAAAGGAAATCAGAAATAATGACACAAATCATAAAAATATGTTTAAGATATCTGTCTTATTTATAATTTATATATATTATATAGTATGTATAATTTTTTTGTTTAATTAAAACTGTATAACAATCTTATA
>NEEE01002048.1:35795-50635 GCA_002278615.1 Pogonus chalceus
TACCCATTTGCGTTGTTCGTTGTTTATATATTTGATCAATAAACAAATCAGAAAAAAAAAAAATCCATATAACATATGAATAAATAATAAAGTAAAAGAAAAAAATGATTGTTGTTTAATGACTACCTGATAATATCAAGGAATTATTTTATTATATATTTATATATTATGTATATAATATAGGACGTTATTCATTTATCAGTTCTGAAGCAACTTTTTAAGTAGGTACCAGAGCCACTTAACTAGTTTGTGAGCATTTCAATATAATTTATTTATTGATTGATTGATTTTTCATTAGTTATACCTATGTATAAGCGGAATGTTATTCACAAAATAGAAAAGAATTTTGATTTTTATTTAAATAAGCAGCAATAATGAGTTTATTTTTTTGGACATTTTTCTTCAGTATTTTATAAAATAATAAACCGAAAGAAAAATACCTTATTTTATTTATAATAATAGGTATTTGTGCACAATTGCCTGGCGTAAATTTTTATTTACATGTGAAGATGAAGGCACTGACTTATGGAACACTATGGCAGTGCACATATACAAAAATCATTGATCCTCAAAATAATATCAAATATTGAGAACCGATGATTTAACCACACTATTGTTTTTTTCTTTAACTATATTATAAATATTTTTCGCATATTACCGTCTAAGATATGGTTTTTTATATGATATGATATTAAATTTAAATGCTTTTCAATACTTATTCTATATCTACGTATACGTATATTTTTAAAGAATTGACTATAAGAGGGAGATAACATATCTAAAAATTAAATAAATATTGATTCATTTTAAAAAAAGAAATTCAAGTAAATAGAATGAAATTGTTATTTGCACTTAAAAGCATTTTTTTTGTTTGTATTTGTACGAAATTGCGACGCGTTTAAAACTATTATTTATGTGCTTAAATATTTATAATGTAAAACTATTTAATAAATACTCTACGAACTTTTTTTTTATCATCTAATATCTTAATAACATTGCTGCCAAACATTATAGGTAGTTAATATTCTTACTATTTAAAATGTAACGACGTGTAAATAAAATTAAAATAATAAGTATATCAATTTAAAAATTAAAAATTTGTTCAAATAATACTGATAAAAGTATTGTTTAAATTTACAATTAAAATTATCTCACTAATTGAAAAAATGAGCAATTAAAGGCAACGAATACGTAGTTATTTTAATAGACTATTAAACAATATTGCTTTTTAGTGAATAATCTGTTAACGGATTAAATTCCTTAAGATGTGTTTCGTTTTTAGCTCTTACATATCCCCAGTATTTCATAGCTGAATAACATTGTTCTTCGATATATTGCACTTCACTAAAATTGAGATCGGAACGCCAATGAAACGGGGCACTTTTTGAATTTCTAAATGTACTGGATACACCACCAACGTTTAACTTTGTATGGCTATCCAGAAATTCCATTACGTTTGGATGTATATATAATTGAAAAAAATCGAATAATTCTTGAACACCTTTGTAAGGATCTAATGAGAAGTCTTCGTAACGGATTGCTCTGCAATTAATAATATAATTTATTTATTTTATTTGAATATTAAATTAAATAGTTTTAATTTTTTACCTAAATCGATCTGGATATAATTTTTGTAAACGAATAGCTGCAGTATAATCTGATACCATATCAGCACATAATAAATTTGGTTGATCACAGTCAGGATTTCCAGGACACCAATCGCGATGTTTTCGGGACTGTAATGTTCCTCTGGGATCACGTACTAATAGTAATACACGAACTCCTAATCTAAAATAAATAATTAAATATTTCATTTAAAATACTTCAGAAAAGATAAAAAAAATTATAAGTATTACGATTTATCTCTGAGTAGTTCTTCCGCTAATCGTAATCGAAGCCGAACAATTTTCATCGATTGGAACGGAAATAATTTACAATATTGATTTAAAAACGTAGCGTTCCAACAATATTGTTGGTACGTTTGGCATTGATCCCATAATCGATTATTATGCGTAAACAAATAAATGTGACTTTTTCCATATTGTAAATAATGTTCCATATTGTTGTAATCGCACATTAGAAGGTGTTTTAAATTTTTTAATGCTTCACGTGCATATGGTGGACCTCGTATTTGAATGATATCATAATCAAGAAGTGGTTCATAATGATAAAAATTTCCGGGCACAGCATTTATCACATCACCTAGAAATGTAGATCCGGAACGCCATGTTGTTATAATAATATTTCGAAGTGGTTTTCCATTAGTTGCCAAAGTAAAATTTTGCAATTTATAGCCTTCGGGAAATTTGTAATTACTTAATTCTTGTTCTATAACGATTTTTTGTTGATTTATTATATCTTTTATCGAAGGTAACGAACTGCTGCTGCTTGTATTTATATTATTCAATTGTATATTTATCTCCTGTGGTATAATATCTGAGTATGCTTGAATATTTCGACGAAATTCAGGAATTTGTCTTTGATTGTAACCAGTTAATTGATTACTAGCTAATAATAATAGAACACATAATGTTGTTACTACACATGCACCAAATAATCCAAAACGCTTCATTATTATAATTTTTTTTTATTTTTATTTTTTATCATGCTACGCTAACAATATGTTTATATGTTTCTTCAATGGCTTATGGACTTCAACTCATGTCACAGTACATAAATATCAATTGTTGCTGCTTTATTATTTTCCGTTATTTTATTTATTTTGTCGGAATATCTATGTATATATACTGTTATATCAATAAACCTACAAACACAAATTACACATTACCGAAAAAAAAAATCAATGTAACTCTGTACGCGATTTATTACTTACTGATAAATTTATAGTCGATCCTATTATATTATATTTCTTATCAGTAATTTTTTTAGTTATCTGTATTCTTAAAATACCTTTAAAAATATTAATTAAAACTCAAGAACACTTAATGTCAATAATTTTATCTTAAATTGCACACTTTCTAATAAAATAATAATAAAATTCGGATCATAAATGAACAATCACAACTTTGTTTACAGGCATGTTTTAATTCTTGTACTTTGTAAAAAGATAATTGTATATACGGCCATTTTTAACAAATGAATATGAATATTCCACCACCACTAAAATAAATTTCATCTAGCAACGACCATTGCTCTGCAGATATATATGTTGATCTCTTTTACGCTTATGTTAAACGCATTATTTTCTCTTTGTCTATGAGGGACAGCGCAGTTCAACTGGGTTTGGCAACAACACCAAACAACAGTACACACACATACATGTGCAATAATAGCACATATGATGGGGTGAAGGTGTACACACAACGCACACAACCAAAGGAAATGTTACTATACAACCATACAACGTAATGTCGATGCTAGTTCGTAGTTCGCTTGTCGTTTCTCTCATGTACAAGTACAGTTGTATATTGCCTCTGTTCGTCTCTGCTGAAGATAGAGATGTGATCTTGATGTATAATAGTGTCAAATTGTTATAGTTTTATATTATTTTAGTTGATATATTAGTAAATATGTAATATATTACATATTCAAGTGTTTTCAAATCATTCATTCAAATGATTTATTTTCTAAAGGTTATAAAAAAATGAAATAGAAATTCTAACCTTCTACAATTAATTTATGAGTTGTTATATATGAAGACATACGTGTTACACTAAAGGAAATGTCACACATTTTTACAAGGTAATTCATAATTGTTAATCATTTCTTTTGGAATCATTTTAGTTGTTTTCTTAAGACACGTTTTATTATCAATAGTGTTTAACAATGCATCAGGTGTGTTGGATCGATACCTTTACATTATATTATACCTACATTTATTTATAACAACAATTGCGGCTTTATTATTTTATCTAGGATTAATAAAACATAAATACTTGCTTATCATTGCTAAAAAAAAAATAATTTATACGATATTGTCTTATAAAATTTTTTTTTAATATATTACCACTTGATAATATATAGTTATTAATAAATTATTTATTGATTTATGAACAATTTTTTTGTGTTTGTATTAATCGATTAGTTATTTATCTTATATATAATAAATTATAATAGAAATATTAAAAAATTTCGAAAGTAACTTGTGTATTTTAGTTCAATTGTTACATGAAAACAATATGTAAGTATTTATTCTCAAGTTATTATTTAATTTAATTATAACTTCTATGACGTACATATTTATTTGTAATTTGATTATAACTTTAAATTTATCTTAATACTTTATTTAAATAGTTTTTTTGGAAAATTTTTATAATTAATTTAAGCATAAGTACTAATAGGTATAATTTTCCTTGACCCTTTTTAAGAAAACTTATAAATACAAATACATTTTATGATGCATACTAAGTATTTAAGTTATGAAATATAATAATTTTAATAGATAGTAACCACTTACATTTGTAAATTATTTATTAATATTGATTATCACTTATTATTGACCAAACATGACTAAAACTAATGATACAAAACCAGAATAAAACAAAAAATATGTTGAAACGAATCACGAGCATAAAATGAAATTAATAAAATAAAAAATAATATATGGAATTTTTATATCATGTCATTGAACTGATTTATTTTAATTGGTTAGTCGGGAAACAAGCAAAACTATAATAATAATTTAATATATAACTATGTATGGAATTTTAAATTACAACAAAAATAATTCATTCGTTGTATTCAAATTCTAGGAATTTTATTTTGTATATAATATTTAAACGAAGGACATCGGTTAATAAAAATAATTTTAATTCAAAAATTTGTAATCATTTACGTTGTATATGAATCATAAAACCGGTTTTATTATTTTTTGATAATACCTTATTACACGCTGAATTTTATGATACGTGACATCAACACTTATTTTATTATTATTATTTAATTTTGTAAAATTTAATAGTAATTTTTTTGATTTTCGATATTTATATCGCTTAGATAATAACACTTCCTAAATTGTTAAAATTATACAGGCCGTATTTCCGTTAACTTAAATGTTTATTAGATAAAATTAACAATCTACATCCTTAAAAAATATTTTGTATCTATACAAATTACAAAATAATTTATTAATTTTAATAATTAACGTAAATTTTATTATCTGTAATATATAATTTGTATAATATTTGTTTTATATTTTTTGTTTTTTAATTTTATCTTATCTTTTAGATTTAATAAGAGCTTGCCAAATGATATAAACAATGTTACGTGATGAAACCACCGGGACCTAGACGCAGAATATAAATCGTGTCAAAAAATTTGCGTGCCACATCGATGTTTTTAAGAAATAATAAAGGATATAGACAATTATTTTTAGAATTAATTGAAAATGTTAAGCAACAAACGTAATTTTATATTAAAGTGCACTCTATTCGCTGTGCTTTTATATTTGTGCGTGCATTTATTCGCAAATAGCGGGGTGAATTTATCGCGTGAATTGCAACAGGTACAAGCCCAGGCGGGTAGAAATTTAGCAGCATTAGATGCTCAAAATTTATTGGCAGCTGTTCAACAAAATCACGAAGATGATGATGACCAACAACAGCAACAGCAGCAGCAGCAGCAACAACAACAACAACAACAACAACAGCAGCAGCAGCAGCTACAGAAAAAATCAGATGAATCTGAAATATTATTAAATAGTATCAGTACTATTTCATTGGTATCTACAACAATGCTTGTTACAACATCACCAATTACTATTTACGAACAAGTGAAACGAATAACTCAATGTGTTGATAGGACAATGGTGCCACGTACTCAACAACGTGGTGATTATTGGGTACTTTATAATTATATTCGTCCTCGAATGAGATACAAGTGCGAAGAAAGTGTTACTTATACTACACATGCGGATTATTCTTTTCTGGATAATTTACTACCGTTATTAGAACGATGGCAAGGACCTATCAGTATTGCTATACATGCACCGGGAACTGATTTTCAAAATACCCTGGACTCTATAGCATATTTACGGGATTGTACATCACCGCTTGTCAAAGAATATGTTACATTTCATATTTATTTTAGTACCAAACATGTACCAAAACAAGTAAATATTTTTAACTTACAAACAAAAATATTTTTTTAATATATTTGTTTATCAATAATATTTATATTTTTTAGGTACCAAGACATGATAAAGTACTTCATGAACAATTTAATTGTTCAGCAAGTGCACCATATTTAAATGTAACCAGTGAACAAATGTATAAAACACAAAAAAAGCTATTATATCCTGTAAACGTCGGCAGGAATATCGCTCGTGAATCAGCTCAAACACATTTTATTTTACCATCGGATATCGAGTTGTATCCAAGCCCGAATTTAATAACGAAATTCCTAGCAATGATCGGAGAGAATCATGAACCATTATCACGAAAAAATCCACGCGTATTTCCTTTGCATTTATTCGAAGTTGGTGCAACGCAATCGGTGCCTGAAACAAAAACACATTTAAAAGAGATGCTTTTAAATGGAACTGCGTTACCGTTTCATAAAAAATTATGCCCGGGTTGTCATAATGTGCCCAAATCAAAAGAATGGCAAACTGCAAATGAAACTGAAGGTTTACATGTATTTCATATTGGTAAACGTATGGGATATTATATCCATTGGGAACCTATTTTTATTGGAACGCATGCTGATCCTTTATACGATGAACGGTTAAGCTGGGAAGGCAAAAGTGATAAAATGACACAGGTATGTGTTTATATATTTATTTTTAATACAATAAACATTAAATATATTTTAATAATTAACAGGGTTATGCACTATGTGTGATGGACTACGATTTTATGATATTAGATAATGCATTTTTGGTGCATAAACCAGGTGTTAAAGTCTACAAAAAAGATCAAAAACGGGCTGTTTTAGCCGCTAAAACCAATCAACTAATTAAAAAAATTATCGTCCCTGAACTCAAGATATTATATGGCTTTAAAAAGGGCTGTGCAGTATAAATATGTCTGTATAGATTTTTTTTATTTATTTGGTTTTAATTCCTATTCAAACATCGCATATACATCTATAATTTTTTATTTAAATATAGTGATTACTTTATGTAATGCATACATTTATATCAGATGTATAAAATATTTATTTAAGATTTTCAAATCGTTTTAAGATAANGTATTATAAATTTTTGATTTTAAATTATTTTATTTGCATGCGTTTAAATGATTAAATGTGTTATATTTGATAAATATTGTAAATAGACTATTTTGTATAATACATGGATGTGCCTTATGAAAAATATGTCTATGTATCCGTGATCTAAAGTAAAAGATACTTTTATACTATTGTATATTGTACACTATTGTAAATATGTATACTTATAAGATATAATAAAAATACAAATAAACAATAAATTTCATTGAATACTTTGGATGGTATTTTGATAATTTATATTATATGTGATATTAATGAGTTTTGCTTGTAGATTTTATCGTCAGATTGGCTTGACAAAGTGAAAGAAGATATACCATAAATGTATATACAATATGTCCTTGAATTATAATTGGGAAAAATTTTCTTCTCCCAATAATTGCATAAATAACAAGTGTTCATCTTCATTTATGTTTTTGTGCTTGCTTAGTTAAGACGATATCGACGCTAGACGCTACTAAGAATATTGTCGTTAACTCCTACGTAACTTTCAACATGAATAAGTTAACATCATTTTTTTTCTTATTACTACTAATACAAGGTAAATTTTAACAATATCATTATTTTTTAATTAATATATTAATAACAATTTATTATTATATTAATAAATAAATAATATACAGTTTAATTATATGATATATTTTCAATAATATAATTAATATTCTATAATATATAATTATATTCTAAAATACCATGAATAAATGTCAAGGTAATCAATAGGATCTTCGTTTTCGGAATCTATAAATAACGCGGAGAAATTTTAAACATCACAATGTTATGTAAGATATAAGTGAAAGTTGAATTATTTGTCGTAGACAGAAGGTCATTTGATGATTGGAATATATTATATATGTATTTTATTCAACAATTTGTATTAATTAAATAAATACTTTTAGTTTATAGTCAGCGTTTCCGACCGGAACCAAATAGATATGAGGAAAAACCACGATTACAATCAACAAGCGGTATCAGTTGTCCTGATAAAAATGGTCGATATCCGACGCGCACTTGTGATGGATATATAGAATGCAACGATGGAATTGGCGAGGAAAAACTTTGTCCAGATGGATTATTATTTAATCCAGCTGTTGGTGTATTTGCTTTTCCATGTCAGTATCCAATTGATGTAGATTGTACCGGCCGTGAACAAACTCGTACGTTTTATATTATTATTCTAAAAAATAATTTAACTAATGGTTTTTTAAATATATTTAGAACCTCCACAATCTACGCCTGATTGTCCACACCAGTTTGGATATTATCGTTTAGGTGATGCAAACAATTGCGGACAATTTATGAATTGTGCGGACGGTCGTGGGTACACATTCGATTGTCCAGAAGGACTTGCGTTTAATGAAAATACTTATCGGTGTGATTGGCCCGATCAAGTAGAGTCATGTGACGCTGAAGGTATTTATTATAACAAAAATATAATAATTTATATTAATTGTTATTAATTTTAGCATATTTGGGATTTTCGTGTCCACCTGAGGCAAATGTAAGAGGATTAGGAGAAGCTGAATATAAATTCTTCCGCAGTCCGCGTGATTGTCAACGATATTTTATATGTGTACAAGGACGCCCACGTTTATATAATTGCGGAGAAGGAAGGGCATTTAATGATATTATAAATGAATGCGATGGACTAGAAAATGTCACTGGATGTGCTGCAGCTTATAATCCACAATATGATAGAAGAATTTAAATTAGTATTTTTTTTTATTATTGAATATATTAAACACAACTGTACAGTGAATGTAACTTTTATATTGTTAATATGATTGTTTTATACTTTTTATAAATAAATTTATAAAAAATAATTTAAATTTAAATATATTTAATATTATTTGGCAGTATTGTTGTGTCATCGGATATGACGTCACATATGTCAAAATTTCTATATAAATGTATACTAGTTGTAGTTAATTAAAAATGATACAAGTTTGCAGTATATTAAGTCTTAAAACTGCTTATAATATTAAATATAATATTTTCCATGCAAATATTCGATTGTAAATATTGTTTTTCTATTCATGTCTATAGCTATTTGATGTTCAAATGGCGCGCCGTAGTAGTGTCAAGTTTTGGATCGTTCAGCCCCTCCCGGGTGCTCCAAGAGGGTACGGGGCCGTGCGCACGAATCAAAGCCCCCTTCTGCCCACCACACTAAAATATAACACTGAGGCATCGCCCCATGTTTATGGGTGCTTCGCTACGCAATTTCGAAAAGCATCAACTTCTGTCAACTGAATGGTTTAGTAACTGACGTTCATATAATCAGAGGAACAGTTGCTAAGTTAATAATCGTGTGTGCTACAATTTTTTTCTGTCCCTAATCAGTTCACATAAACGTGTGTGATTACAAATTTCAGAAATGGCTTGGACCAATTATGCAACAATTTGTAGATTATGTTTGCAACAAGATGGATTTCTCCTTGCAATTTTTAATAACCATGTTAATGATAATATGGACAATAGTATCCAGAAAAAAATTATAGAATGCACTACTTTAGAGGTAATTTTTATTTTATCTACATTTTTTCTATTTATATCATTGTTCAAGCACACGTATTTTATTATTTCATTTGAGGTTATGAATATTTAAACCTTAAATATATATTTAAAGTAAATACGCTTTTTAATTTATTATAATATATAAGTTTTTATTTATTTAAAAAATATGTATATATCTATCTAGTGAAATTATTATTTATATAAAATATAAATTTTCAGCTTTCTTCTGAAGATGGTTTACCGTCTTGCATTTGTCATCGTTGTTTATACAAAGTAGAACTTTGCTTAGAATTTAAACAACAATGTTTACTATCAGACGCAACATTACGACAAGTAAACGGTCAAATATACAGAAACGGTGAAAGAATAAATAATCAAGAATTAGATGAAATGCCATATCGTACAACAACTGTATCAGTACATGACTTTGAGAAATTCACAAACGAAAATCAAAAATTCATTCCCGATCATGGTCAAAACGTGGAAAACGTTGTAATGGTTGTGAATCCAGACTTAGAATATGATTCAGATAATGAATCGGAATACGAACATCATAATGCGGGAAGTGATGTTGAAAATACAGATGTTGGTGATTTTACCGAGCAACTACGTAACGTGTTTATGTGTAAATATTGTGATCGAGCGTATACAGAACGAGAACAATGTCGGAAACATGAATTATCCGAACACAATGGTCAAGTACCATTTTTATGTGCGCAATGTGAAATGGCGTTCGCGGATCGTACAAATTATACAGCACATTTAAAATCGGTGCATCAAAATGATAAACCATTCGGGTGTCCACAATGTCCGCGGAGTTTTAGTCGACGTTCTGATCTACGGAAACATACAGTTGTACATACTGGTATAAAACCATATACCTGCCAAATTTGTTTTAAATCATTCTCAAGGAATACGAATCTTACGAAACATTTACGTATACACTCAGGACATAAGCCTTATGTATGCCCGCAGTGTCCAAAAACGTTTATATCAAAAGGGGATTTAACGCGCCATGCACTTATACATTCAGGGCATAAACCGTTCGCTTGTGGATATTGTGATCAGAGCTTCGGACGGCGTGATAAATTAATACGCCATGAAAAAAGACATTTCCCTAACGCGAATGAAGACCGCTCGGAAACTGTAAATGCTGAATTACAAATGCTGCGACAACAAATGGCGCTCAGTGGTTACAGTGGTTATAGTCATAGTCATAATAATCATCATAATGATGTTCCTGATAATGTTCCTGAAGTGAAACAAGAAATTATAGACGAACCAGATAAAGAATTAGATAATTGCAACGAAAAAATGATGGATCCTGTAGAAGATGACGATCAAAATGGTGAAAATATGGTTATAAATGTGGATCCGTTTCATCATGACGATACTAGTGAATTAATATCACGTATGCATGCTGAACATATCACTGCAGATAGTGATGGTGACAACAATATTCAACATTTAAAATCAACAATAAATGCAATTAAAAAATACCCTTGTTTTGTATGTCATAAACGTTTTTCATCTGCGGAGAGTTTACGTTTTCATACTGCTACACATTCGGGTCATAAACCACATACGTGTAAAGATTGTTCGAAATCTTTTCTTCGTAAACGCGAATTAGATAGACACATGGCCACCCATACTGGCATGAAACCATTTAAATGTACTCACTGTGATAAAAGATTTGGTCGTAAAGATAAACTTGTTCGACATACACGAATTCATTTAGCTACTTCTAATAAAATTACTGCAACACCAACAACCCCAACAAATAATAGTATTGAACAAACTGCACAATAAAATTTTCTATTTGTTTTATTATTATTATTAATTATTACCTACATACATACATATATACAATTAATTTTTACTGTACTATAAATTGTCATTTTCAATACTTATACCTACATTAGTTTAATGTTCAACAATAATGTTTTCTAGTTATAATTCTTAAATACTTGAGTCAATAAATAAAATATTTCATTTTAGAAATAAATTTTATGGCAAAATTGTAATATATTTATAAGTTTAAATAAAACAATATATTTAAATACAATTTTACCGTTAAATATAATACCTATTAATTTTACCTCGATTTTAACTTTCGCGCGTTTGACTTAAACTAGTTAATAAGAATTCCACAAGAGGGTATTATTAATTCTAGAGGCATTCAAACTTTTTAAGATATCGTTCGGTATATTTTAAATAATTTAATTGCGTACCGGTTGAAAATATTTTTTGAGATACAATTGTATTAAAAAATAATTACTTTAACTAGAGGATATTTTTATCTGGTTTAATCTTTTAAATTACTAACAAATGTTATTTTTTGATATGAATAATAATTCACAGTTGTGCAGAGTGTAACCATTGTATGATTGTAATTTTATACAAGAATGGCATAATAATATTAGAGGAAATATATAATATGATTGTATTAACTTTTCATGTACCAGTACCATAGGTTGAGAACCTCTGAATGATTCCATGATTGCATCATCAGCTGTTTATTAACGTTCATTGGCAACGATAACGATTTTCTAAATGCTGTAGGAACATGAAGAAAATGAAGAAATTTAAAATATTTCGGTGTAATTTCAAAGTGGTTTTTGTGTAAAAAAGGTAGATGCATTTTTCTATTTTGAATTGGAAACAGATTAGTCAAGATGAGAGACATAAATGACAAGATGAAATACGATACAAAGTTCAACTAATGTTGTTCTCCACTACAAACAAACTGCAGGTGCTGTGAATCATGTGAACATGCTGCTTCGATCATAGTCTAATTATTTACAAGGCGATACGGTTAGTTGAGATCTCTATTATTTTGATAAGAAATTCTTCATTATATTTTTGTCGTACGATTGTGATTATCAGTTAGTATGCACTTGTTGTTCAGTTCATTTATTTCTGTAATCTTTCATTTCAGCGAATGTGAATGATATTATAAATTAAATTAATAATAATATTTGTTTTTTAATTTAATATAATTGTTCTAAAAGATATAAATTTATAAGTAAGTTAATAAACAAATTAAAAGCACTTTTGTTTTAATAAACAATGAATTTCAATTATTTATGTACGAAATATTCGCATGTTCTTATATTTAATTATAATTTACAACTATCAATGTTAAAGAAATCATTTTTCATTTACATAAGTAAATATATTGAATTACTGTCATGTTTATAATTAGCGTTTTCAAATTTCAAATAAATTGACCTTTGAAATATACACTTTACACTTTATATATTGAATTGAATTGAATTTTTTTTCAATATATATATAATATGATTATTCATTTGCGAAATAATGATTGATATAAAATTATAAGGTCATTTATTTTTTCTTAGCAACATTACTGATAAATATTTCTATTGAATTTATATCTAAAATATATTGCTGAGTCAGTTGTTTCCTTATTAAAATAAATAATATTTAAAAAAATATAGCGATATTTTATTTATTTATATGTAAACATTTAGTTTATTAGTTAGTATAAATTTATTATATTGCTTAGAAAGTTGTATCATTGTATTCGTTCTATTATATTCTAATTGAATTCATTTGATTTCATCGCATGACCAAAATTGCTTTAGTAATGATTGGAATTATAGAATAAATTTATTGTTTTCTTTTTTATTATTTGAGTATTTCTTTTGCAGATATGAATGCGTTTGTAGTAACAGCGTTATTTGCTGTTATAATACTTTTACTGTACAAGACATCTAAGCAAGCACGATATTATTTTAAATTTATATATTTTATTTTAATCAGTTTAATGGGAGCGACTATTCCTATTCCATTTATGTTGTTAAAACCTAGAGACAGCACAAATGCATTGTAAGTATTCATTAAATATATATTAAAGCGAATATTTGATACAATAAACATTTTATTTGTAGAATACCAGCGAAAGTACTTCGAGTATTGTCTAAATTTATGGGAATTAAATTTACAGTTCGAGGTAAAGAAAATATTGTAAAAGGAAGTGGATGTGTTGTTTTGATTAATCATCAGAGTGCCTTGGATTTGATTGGTAAATATTAAATTTAAATATAAAATATAATTAGAATAAAACACTGGTTTGTTATTTATGTATCTAGTGAAATGTATACAAAACTTTTCTAGAGATAATTAATAATGTAATAACAAATATAACAATTAAACCGAGTGTGTTGAACACATTCCTGTATAAATTTAAATATATATTTATTTTAGTATTGGCAGAGTTATGGCCGATTATGGACCGTTGCACGGTGATCTCAAAAAAAGAAGTATTTTATTTAGGGCCATTCGGATTAGCAACTTGGTTGTGGGGTACAATTTTCATTGATCGATTAAATCCAGAAAAGGCGCAAAATGCTATAAATACAACAGGTACTACGATTAGAGAACAACGTTCTCGAGTACTAATGTTTCCAGAAGGTACACGACATGGAGGACTAGATTTGCTTCCATTTAAAAAAGGCGCTTTCCATTTGGCTATTGCTTCCCAATGTCCTATCCAACCTGTTGTTGTATCTAATTATTATTTTCTAAATGATAAAACTTATCAATTTGATGGAGGTATGTATTTATATACGTATATCTTATAGGTAGAATGAAATAATATATTTATAAATTTCCAGGTGAAAATATAATAACAATACTACCTCCAATTAATACGAAAGGATTGACGAAAGATGATTTACCTAAATTAATGGAAGATACAAGAGAAGTTATGGCGATAAAATATAAAGAATTATCCAATGAAGTTCGAGCGACGAATAAAAATAACAATTCTCATAGTAAAACTAAAATGAATTAACAGAAATGATATTGTTGTTGTGATTTAATTTCTCAGTTCATGTTTATCTATGAATCGTACAAATTTTATTCATTTTATAGAACTAGTTAATCTATCTATATATGTATACATAAATAAGTATATCATTCCATTTATATGCTGTAGTGTACAAAAGAAATTTTCACAATTTTTTATAATTTCCTTTTAATATTCCATTTTGAAATTTTATACAGATCAACTTGTTATATATTTTATACATATAATTTGTGAATCTATTTATTAGTAACTATTAAAAACATTTATGTTTTTATATATCATTGATATATAATAAAATTGTTTTGTT
>NEEE01002063.1:13368-23755 GCA_002278615.1 Pogonus chalceus
ATAGAAACAAAATTATCTTTAATTTTTATTAATTGCAAGACGTTTCGAGAACTCACTCTATTCCCGTCATCAGTTGCGAGACCTAATGGTACTATATTTCTTTTACTGCAATAGCTTTAGGGTTAGAATTTAATCCTTTTAAATCGGCTATTATACAAACAAATGAAATTGTACAACTTAGTTTTTATTAAATTTTGTCCTTTAACTTTCAATAAAATCTAAATTTTTAATCATTTGTTATTATGATTATTAAAGCAATTTAAACAAAGGGTTTAAACATTTGAAGATGTTCCACCAAATGTCCACAACGAAATCTCTATCTTTTATTATATTATATTTGCAAACCAAAATCACTGAATATTTATATGAAGGATATATAATTAATCTTATATTATAGATTTCCTAGCAGGCTAAATAATTAAATAAAATATATTTTCGTGGTAAATATCATAATTATATTTGTATAAAAATATGTAGCATTGTCAGCATATAAAGGAATTCGTGTGACATAGGAATTCACGTAAAGTGAAATTTAATATATTCCTCTAGGATCTACCACAAATCCGATCCTCTGATTAGGTTATCGCACCATTGGGAAACCAATTTCAAATTTAAATATCTTATTGGATCATCTAATAATAATATGACAGGAAACTGAAATATTTACCAACCCACAACTGTCTCTTATTTCAATTACATTTACAAATTTTGTGTTCGTGAATGTCAGAAAATAATTTATTTTAATCAAAAAAGTAATTACATGTAATCAAAATCTGTAATTATTTTAATGTTGGTATACATGTACATTTCATGAATATTTATATGTATTTATATTTTTTGTTTTAAACATGAAATCTTTAATCAGTGTTGATATATAAGTATGTATATATCTCTGATATGTATCTTGACAAGTAAATATAGAGGTTAATGTCCTCATATTTTGCATCCAATCAGTTAGTAGATTAAACGTAATCTATTTAATAATTCAAATGTAATCTGCATCTAACAAGATTCTCAGCACATGTTAACATCAAACATACATATGAAATTTAGCAATCAAATCCTCAAATCTCCCATTTATTAATCAAATTCGATTAATTACATGTCCATTTATCGATATTATAACAATTTTACGGTTTTTTTTTTTACGTTTTGTTATTAAAAGAAACTGTTGAAAACCTATTATGGGGGCTTCAAGAACTTCTTGTGTTATTTTTTTTTTTTTTTAAGTTTGTCTCTTAATATGAAAAAGTCTATGTAAAGAATTCTTTAACTTACAGATTAAACAATATTTTTGGATAAAATACTGAATATTTTCTTAAAATTTTGATAGGTACAAAATATAAATTGTCATATTGGTGACGAGTTTTGGTTTTTCATAAATTTTCAAACAATATTCAGGATGCAAAGATGATAGTTATCTGAAAATGGTTGAAAAACTGAAATATATCTTCCGCAAAAAGAAACTGTAAAAGAATTCATTTTTAAAAAAAAAAAAGAGTTAAAAAAATTAACCCAGCTCGGGATCCCGTGGTCGCCATCCACGTATTCACATGTTGTGAACCCCTGGGATAATTATTAATTATATTTGCAAAATAAAAGTAATATTTATCATAAATGCAAGTAAATTTAAGCCGTAATAGCGAGTTACTTTAATAAAATGAATTTTTTTCCCAAATTCTATCGTAAAACATGAAAATTTGTATGTAATGAATAAAATTGAATAGTTAAAGCTATATTAAGCTCATTATATAAGAAATACAGCTTCATTTAAAGAGTTTGTGGATGTTAACACTAACTAACTTACAATATTTTGGATAAGATCTACCCAAATTTTTTATCCAAGTCTATTAAAAGTATAAAATCTTAATGTAAGATCCTAGTTTTACCTATTTGAATTTTCTTTCGCATATTGTATATATATATAACCACTATTTATCTAGAAAATTCAAACTTATACTTTTACTATCTGGTGATGGTTCCACCGTTTCGGTCTATAATATAGACTCTAGATAAATCTTGCTACTTATATTATTTATTGATCAGTTCAAGTAATTATTTGATTAATTAATATTTCAGATACTAAAAACACGATAAATAAGAAATTCAGTCTGAATTTTTTTAAATTGCATAGAATTTTAGTTATAAATGAATATTTAAATATTCATGAAATTTTTTCACGCAAATATTCGCCAAAATTTCCACAATTTCAATAAAATTACAGTAAGAGAGTGATCAATCGATTGAGGAGAGAAGGAGATAGAGAGAACGAAGTGTATTTGTAGCGTGACATGTAACTATGACTGATTGACTGACATGCGGTACTTTATATGATAATTTCATTTTGCGTAATCAAGTTAATCACGTTTAAAATAAAATTTTCCTTTTTGCCTAATTTTTCGAAAGAATTTTTTTTCTGTCTTCTTAGTATATTGACTTTATGATAATTTAGAGCTATATTTAGAGACGACATTCTTGAAATTCGGAGAATTGGAATAAATTATTTAGTTTTACTTAAATCAGGTTTTGTAATTTAGCTATTAATTGCTCTTTTTTCAATATAAATTGTATTATTACAAATAAATTGATGACGTAGGTAATACTACTCTAACGCATGCGTAAAACCAAATATATTTAATTTTGAAAACATATATTTTTAATGATATATAAAATATATAAAAAGTTTCAAAGTAGTCTTTAGAATGCAGCTTTGAATTATTTAAGTATCCATGAATTTTTTAACGAGCAATTTTAATTAGAAAACTTTCGCATGACGCGTTTACCTTACAGATATCATACAGCTCTTGAGGTAATTAATTTAAATTCATTTATTCTTTACTTCAGAATCGTTTATCTGTGTAACATCGTTTTTATCTTAATGAATTTTTAACTTCGATATCAAATATAGGTTTTAGATTATTCTTATGAATATGGTAATGGAGTTTTTGTGAGGTTAAGGGAACAATCTTAAAGGAATATTTATGGAATCGCTAATCGGAAATTAATTAGCTTTCTGATGAGTTGTTTTATATTTAAATATACATATTATAAATGTAATTACTACAACGAATATTTAATTAATTGTGTTGATTTAATTATAAAACAGGAAGAGTTAAAAAGAATTTTAACCCAGCTTGGAATCCCGTGGTTGCCATCCACGTATTCACAAGTTGTGAACCCCGGGGATAATTTTAATAATTATTTTCATTAAAAACGCTTTAAAAAATAATTAAATAATTAATAAATAGTATATAGTATAAATAACGTTTCTAATTAATCGCAAGGATATTATAAAATCTAATAAATGAAGTAGGAAATGATATGCTAAGCTTTTAAACAAAGTTTATTAAAGCTACGTTCAAGGGCGTCAAATAAACGTAAGACAATCACGCAAAATATAAGTATAATTACAATTTAATATTTATGGCATTTTTGTAATTATGCAACATTTATATTTTCCGCGTTTTGCATCTTATTTGAATATCTATTCAGGTTACATTACAATTAATTTATTATTTATTACGGTTAAGAACATTTGAATGTTCCGCTAATTATTCTTTTTTTATTCTTTATATTTTCATTACTTCGTATTAACTAGAATAAAAGTAAATATTTCGTAGTAATAGAGAAAAATTCATATTTCAATAGTACTTGAATGTATTTTAAACATCAATCAATTGAGCGTCGATTCACTGATTGACAATGTTTCAAAATACATCAATCATTTTGATTAATATATCCAGAATCCCAGTAGATAAATATTATAACTGTTTTATTACCCATCAAAATATCTGCAAATCAAATTTATTATGCTTAGATTCTTATTTATGTGAATTTGTCTGCTTTCAAATTCAAATTTTATTGTAATAGAACTACTGGAAAAATGGTTGACAACTAAGATATTTTCCAAAAACAAATTGATGGTTGGAATATCTTTTAAAAAGATAAAATGTTTCTTTTTCAATTACAATACATACAATAATAGGAGAATATAGGTATTTACGCATTTAAGTATAAGTATGTCGGTATCAGAGTTCCGCAGGGACTTAATTAAACATATCACGAATGTATTTTTAACAGAGTGTTCCACTTCTTGCGTTACCACTTTGTGTGATTGCCTTGCGTCATTACATTACGTTTATTTATTTGTAAACCTTGTTTATATACTTGATTTTACTACAGTACTTTTCAAACTATGTTTACTTGTTTTTACTTACTCTATGTATTACAACTACCAAGAGTTTAGAATTCCGAAAACTTTTTTATATACTTGTTATAGCTGTTAAAAGTACAATTAAATATATAATGCAATTTTAGGTAAGACATCTTTATCTACAAAAGCTTTTCAATTGTTCAAAATTTTCTCATTTCGTTGATATCATTGTATATGCTTTCTCTTTGTTTCATTTTAATTCCATTAAAATTAAATGCTTTATTTTTTCTTGCATGCGTACAATGCATTAAGGTAGATTTAAATATTTTAAGAAATTCTTTTTTTATAGGTACTTTAAAATGTGGTTTATTGTCTTGTCGTCTTTTATATTATTGATTGAACAGTTAATTAGATTTTAATATTAAGATGCTAATGATTGTAGATTATATATAGCTTAGTAATTATTAAAATATCTAAAATTTTAAGTAAAATTTAAAAAATGATTTATTTTACAAACATTAGCATAGCATTGTAGGAAGTAAAGATTTAATAAATTAATGAAATATTTCTAGTAACCGTTGTATGTATAGTGTTATGCATAAATTAGTATAGTATATTCACAAATAACAGTATTGTGTGTAATGTTGTGTTTTGTGAAATCAGCATTTGTGTGCGTTGTGTGTGTTCCAGTGTTCGCAGGGGCGCGCCGCGTGGCAGGAGCGCGAACGAGAGCGACGCTGTTCTCTTTCGGAGGCGGCGCAGAACCACCGCACCAAGCAGACAGAGGCGCACCATCGATGGATGAAACGAAATCGAGTAAGATGACACCGGTCATAATTGTATTTCTACGAAAAAAATCACTTTCTTTCGATGTTTAATCTTCCAAACCTTGCAATTAAATTCTTAAATTTCAACTAATAATATGCCTCACAAATCTTATTATAATTCATTTACTAAAAACAATATTTTTTGCGACTTGTTTATTGTAAAGTTATTGTTTCTAAATTTAAAACCAAATTTTATAGTAAATACTTGGAAAATTAATTATTTTTTAACTTACTGACAGGTTAAATTACTAAAAATGCTTAAGAAGTTACTGAAAATAGCTACTTTTATTATTGGAGTTAATATTTCAGTATTTAGAACACTTTTAATCGGATATGCTTCAAATAAAACAATTATTTTTCTGTGATAACATATTTTTGATTTTAATCATATTTTGGCATTATCTCTCTAATTGCTAACTCAAAATATATATTCATTATTAAAGTTAATTCCCTTCACAGTTTTATTTTTATCATGCCGACGACGCGTTTCAATTTTTCAACTATTTTCAGGCTTTTTACTTCTGTATCGAATACTAAATATTTCTTAATAAATACCCTTTTTTTGATTTTTATAAAAAGAGATACTCATTAAAAGATGTTAAGCTTTCGATATAGACATACTTGAAAATTTGTTTAAAAATTTAAGCACCTCGCCAACACGAAAAGGAACAATTCTGATAAGGAAATCAATTTTAATATTAAATTTGACATAGGTTCAAACTTATCCGTATAAAATATTTATTATTCATATTAATTTAAAATTTCTTATCATCGAGATAATATACATATATGTGCCAAAAATATAAAGTATATTAAATTAAAACATACGATTTAAATTTAAAAATATAATTTTAAAAAAGTCTGTTAAATATTTCAATAGAACTTAAGCAAAAAAATTCACATGAAATATTATAAAATATGCAAAAATCTATATTTTCAACATAAGCAAAGTACCTTGTTTTTGGAGTAATTTCTGTAGAAATATAGCTTCATAAAAGGAAAACCATACTTAATTTTACTTTAATTAAATCTCAGTTTTAGCTTAAGTCATCTTACTTTTTGGCCACATATGTATATATTTTACACTGTTAAACCCTATTTTTAAAATAAATTTTGAATATTTCTATCATCGAAAGAAAGTGATTAAAATAAGTAATAAAAAGGTACATGGTATTAATAAAGATTTGCACGATAAAAAAGAATATTTTTATCTGTAATCTTTTGAAATAACGACGACTCGAAGATGCTGACAATAGTATTTGATTGACTACTTGATGGATATTGATGTTGTTTTGTTTTGTTCGTATTTTTGATTGGATGTTTTTGTTACAATATTGTTGTTGTGTTTTATTGTTGCAAAATAACATAAATTTGCAATTGATTTAATGTATTTTATACAAATTGCATTTTACAATGTGTGTATTATGTTATGTTTGTATATTTTCACTATTTTATATTATATTCTATATCTATATACATATATGGAACGTTTGTATTTCAGTTTTACTATATTTTCATTCTAAATTCGCCAATTTTTACTTACTTTTAGTTCTATCCATCAATTTGCTGCAAGTAGTCTGAGAATTTTACTTCACCTACTCTTGTTTCTTTGTTATAAAACAATTTAACACTACAATTAAATTAAAATACAGAATATTCTACATTAACAACAAACTCTCTAACATTTCTTTATTTACTTTTATTAAAATTTTCATTACACATTTTCTGCGAAACATTAAAACTTGCCAAAGAGTTAGTTATATTTTATAAGCAGATATTTGTGCAATAAATATAACTAGTTCCTTTGTGCTTAATTATGCTAAATTGTGCATTTAATATCTTATATTTTCGCAAACCCTGTAAAATTCCGATTATTATCAGTTCGTAGTTTATGTTTTTGTAATAAATTAATAGATTTGATGAGAATTCGTTGGAATAAAATATTATATTTTGTTAAGGTACAAAAATATAAAGTTCGAGTTGTGAATATAATGAATTTATTAGAAAACAAGAGGGTAGAAAAGCGCATATCATAATAAAAAGAAAGTTCCACAAGTCCAACTAATAAAAAGCTAAAAAGTAGAAATCCTGTAGAGGTTATAACATCCCTTTACCTAGAACCCACATAATTCTGAAGGGTATTTGTGAAGTCTGTAAGAGGATAAAATATGATCAGTTGAGATTAATTTACGATCAAACTCACAATTCACACAGAGATCCTTTGTACGTGATCAAAATGACCTAAATATTACAGCTGTAGAAGAGCTCGTAAATTCTTTTATGTTCAAATATAATCTTATTATTTCATACTTATCAACAGTATAGATTTATTTCGACCGAAATATTTTGTTAAAATAATAAAACATCCTTTAAGATAAACCAAAAAAATATGTATTTCCGTAGTTACATAAAAACGTTATTTTTTATAGTGTGTTATCAAAGACGTAGATCTTTCTTATTTTCTTATTTTTTTCTTTTCTTCACACCCACCGTCAGAAACGTGTTTTCTTGTTTTATCGATTTCTTTTGGTGTTCTGTAGTCTAGAGAGTGCGACGCGACGCACGAGGATACAGAGCGTCTTTCATTTCGTACGTTTGACCGACTTGTTGCGTCCAAATCATTCGGTACAAGTGCATATATAAGAAATATATGTCATAGAAAATATGATTCTTTTACCATTTTTCTTTGTTTTTCATTTTTCTTCTTATTTTCATTTATGTTATGTTACGAGAAAAACTACGCGACTTGAATAAAATATCTATTTTCTATGAATAAATATTACTTTAAAGGAATTATATTGCTATAAAATATGATACGTGCGAAATAAATAAAGAAAAATTATTATATTTTATGAGTAATAGTTATTAAAGTTGTTTTGTATGAATTTTATAGATTCACGACACCTCGTACGGCGGAAGTTCAGACGAGGAAGACTTCTTCAGCGTATACTACCAATCAGCAGCAGCGAACGCACTTCTGTACGTAGGCCTTGGCACAACAGTAATCGGACTAGTTATCTGGTTCGTTGGCACCGGGGAAAAAGGATTCAAAACATTAGAACTACGTTTAATTGGTCCAACATTAATAGCACTCGGTCTATTTTGTTGTTTGGTGCGCGTGTTACTGTGTGTTTGTCCAAGTACATGTTTTCGTCGTCGAAAGAAAACAAGATTGAAAAACACATGTCCCCATCGGTTCAACAAGGAGGCCGCACGACGAGAGCCTCCACCCCCAACGGAAGATTTTGTTATGGTGGATCACAGTACTTCGTTGCTTGGTAAAAACAAGAAACGTGTATCAATAGCACCGAATCCAGTTCCGTGTACATCTGGAAGTCATCCACATCAGCATCACAAACAATTCCCGTTGGATAGGGAAAGTTTAATGGCGGCCACAACAGTGTTCCTTCAACACGAGAAGGAACGCAGCGTGGTCCCGAAACCGATTCCAACTATCGAAATCCCAGACTTTGCGGATTTCAATTCGAACGGTGCTAAAATGACGAAAGACGATTCACTGATCGAATTACAGAATTTAGAACTATCTAGTATCGAAGTATCGAGTGTTTCGAGTGGTGATAGTGACAGTATTACAATAATTGAGGCGGAAATAACGAAGGCCCCATCCAAGTTGCATCGCACGCGTCAGCCGAAGCTGGCCAACGCGAAAACTAAAGACGGGGCCACGTTAGCGGCTCCTATTGAACAACTAGTGACTGAGACGAGTTTGAGCATAAATTCAGCGACAATTGTTGAAACGAAACCGACGCATAGTGGAATTGTGCTAAGTCCGTCAAAGTTGGGACAATAATAACATGTGATTTTTAAGTACCTAACATAATCTACGTAATACACATATAAATATATACATATACATATACATATATACTATATTTATTCAAAATGTGCTTATATGGAATTGATTAATCAAAAACAAATAACATGTAGATTATTACAATGTGTGCGACAAAAAAGAGCTCTACTAATGCGCTACCGTTTATAGTATATTATTATAATAAATTTTATTCTTTTAATTGTTTTTATTTTATCATTGTTTTATTATTATTATTTTATTTTTCTGTCTAGCAATACAGCAGTTATCAACTATAGGAAAAGACTTAAACAAGATGCTGCCAATAGCTAGAATTATCATTATAAGCGCTAGGCTACAACTGAACGTCAAAATACTATAAAATACTATTCTAAAACAATTTTTTTTTAATCACACAATGGCGCCTATAAACTTCTACGACCTAAGATGCATTATTTT
Organism: Pogonus chalceus; assembly: GCA_002278615.1. NCBI lineage: Eukaryota > Metazoa > Arthropoda > Insecta > Coleoptera > Carabidae > Pogonus > Pogonus chalceus. The sequence continues at coordinate 22,619 of NEEE01002063.1, forward strand.
TGTTTTTCTTAATTATTTGACAAGTTCTCACTTAAAATAATAATAATATTCTATAAAATTAAGTAAGAAATATTATTTTATGAAAATCGTTTCTATATATGTTTATTTGACTTGTAACTTTTCTATAATTTTGAAATGTTAAATAATAAATCAAAATATTTTATAAAAAAACAGATATAAATATAATAAAATTATATTATTTTGACGTTTAGTGAAAGTAAACTATGTTATATACCGAAAAATGTATAATAACACTGGCTCTAAAAACAAATAAATATTTCTGATGAAAAGAGCCATAGTAGAACCGTTTTTGTTGAAAGTTCAGTACCTAGTGAAATCTCTAAATGAAATATGAGTTAAACACACGTATATTTCTAGAATAAATCGCTTTTAACTGTATAAAAATAAATATTTACAAGATTTAAAAAAATTAAAATCTATGTACCAATTATTTTAATATTCAGCACATATTTGTTTAATGTATATTTCATTTATGGATAAAAGCTACGTACCATTTGTTATGAATACAGCATTTGCTATATTTACCTAGCGTGCCTAGTTATTTTCTAAATTAATCAGTGAATTAAAAAATTATGCTTTTTGCGAAATGCCCACTCTCCTTGCCGCCCGCTGTTGCAACAAAATGTAAAAATATGAAAATATCTTCCTTGATTTCCTATAAACTATCTTACTTTCATTATTTTATTTCAATTTTATTCGAAATTAACACCATCTTTGGAAATAAGATAGTTTATAAAAATTCTTATTAAGTTCCTTGTTCTTCTATCATTGTTTTTGATATATTGAAAGCAATATATTTGACACATTGGCCTAATATTTTATTATTAAATCCATGGGATCATTTATATTTTTAAATACATCGAATTTAATTCATTTATCAAAGTGTAAATAATTATTTTAACCAATTTAATTGTTAAATAAAATAAGGCGCTTTGTAAATTTACAGATTTATTATATCTGGCGCTTAAAAAATAACGTAAATTACTAGTAAATACCTCTAAACATAATATTTAGCTATTATTTTTATAATTTGTATCAAATATTCAGAATTTACAATACATTACTTGTAATTTACTGCAATATACACATTTATTTTAAGATCAGGTTTATTTAAAT
>NEEE01002063.1:24357-35938 GCA_002278615.1 Pogonus chalceus
AGAATAAATAATGCTTCGTCACATTTAACAATGATATGAATAGAAGAGCATTACACCAAAATATTATATACACATTGTACATAACATAATACGCATACATACATAGGTAATATATTATATTATAAATAAATAAATATGTATGTTTGTCGTTATGTATAAAAAGTGTTATTTTAAAGTCATACGGTAAAAATTTTATATATTGTACTTAATTTGAAAGAAGAAAAAATAAACAACAACAAAGAATAATTTTGATTATTTTGTAAATAAAAGTTATTCATTTATATTCGTATGACTTTGAAAACTGCACAAAAAAATGAACTATTAGTTATAATAATAAATAATTATACCTATTATAGAAACTCATTGGAACTATAATGGTAACATATCGGCATTAGAAAATAAAAGATTTTTTTTCAGTACCTATATTTATTTTTCCATTATCCTTAAATGTAAATAATAACAAATGAAAAAAAAAAAATAATAACAAAGCACAAATAAATAAAAATGACTTTTTTTAATATTAACCATTAAATTAAAAATGATTTAAAAAGAACAATTCAGTGCAAAAAGAACAAGTGATTTCTTTTCCATATAAGAGTATATTTAAAAAATAATGAATACAATTCAATAGTCCAAAGCCCACTCATTTTCTTGTACAAATGCATCTACAACTTCTTTCATTGCTAGATTCGGTATTAATTGATCTTGTGTTAATTTAACACGTGTCACTGGATCAAAATGTCCCACTCTCTAAAATTGAAAATTTAACATTTTTTTACATATAATATATTCATAAAATTTTGTCTATTTTTGGTTGAAATTTTGATATCAATAAAAACATTTTACATGTATATAAAATCAAATTGTTCCATTTTATTTGTGATATTATAGACAAAATGATGCAAAATTATTTTGTTTCACATTTTTAAGGACATAAGTTAGTTATGTCTATTTTTTGGTTGAAATTTTTATATTGTTAAAAACATTTAATATGTTTAAAAAATTTGAGTTTTTTATTTAATTTTAGAAATTATAGACAAAATGATGCAAAATTATTTTGTTTCACATTTTTAAGGACATAAGTTAGTTATGTCTATTTTTTGGTTGAAATTTTTATATTGTTAAAAACATTTAATATGTTTAAAAAATTTGAGTTTTTTATTTAATTTTAGAAATTATAGACAAAATGATGCAAAATTATTTTGTTTCACATTTTTAAGGACATAAGTTAGTTATGTCTATTTTTTGGTTGAAATTTTTATATTGTTAAAAACATTTAATATGTTTAAAAAATTTGAGTTTTTTATTTAATTTTAGAAATTATAGACAAAATGATGCAAAATTATTTTGTTTCACATTTTTAAGGACATAAGTTAGTTATGTCTATTTTTTGGTTGAAATTTTTATATTGTTAAAAACATTTAATATGTTTAAAAAATTTGAGTTTTTTATTTAATTTTAGAAATTATAGACAAAATGATGCAAAATTATTTTGTTTCACATTTTTAAGGACATAAGTTAGTTATGTCTATTTTTTGGTTGAAATTTTTATATTGTTAAAAACATTTAATATGTTTAAAAAATTTGAGTTTTTTATTTAATTTTAGAAATTATAGACAAAATGATGCAAAATTATTTTGTTTCACATTTTTAAGGACATAAGTTAGTTATGTCTATTTTTTGGTTGAAATTTTTATATTGTTAAAAACATTTAATATGTTTAAAAAATTTGAGTTTTTTATTTAATTTTAGAAATTATAGACAAAATGATGCAAAATTATTTTGTTTCACATTTTTAAGGACATAAGTTAGTTATGTCTATTTTTTGGTTGAAATTTTTATATTGTTAAAAACATTTAATATGTTTAAAAAATTTGAGTTTTTTATTTAATTTTAGAAATTATAGACAAAATGATGCAAAATTATTTTGTTTCACATTTTTAAGGACATAAGTTAGTTATGTCTATTTTTTGGTTGAAATTTTTATATTGTTAAAAACATTTAATATGTTTAAAAAATTTGAGTTTTTTATTTAATTTTAGAAATTATAGACAAAATGATGCAAAATTATTTTGTTTCACATTTTTAAGGACATAAGTTAGTTATGTCTATTTTTTGGTTGAAATTTTTATATTGTTAAAAACATTTAATATGTTTAAAAAATTTGAGTTTTTTATTTAATTTTAGAAATTATAGACAAAATGATGCAAAATTATTTTGTTTCACATTTTTAAGGACATAAGTTAGTTATGTCTATTTTTTGGTTGAAATTTTTATATTGTTAAAAACATTTAATATGTTTAAAAAATTTGAGTTTTTTATTTAATTTTAGAAATTATAGACAAAATGATGCAAAATTATTTTGTTTCACATTTTTAAGGACATAAGTTAGTTATGTCTATTTTTTGGTTGAAATTTTTATATTGTTAAAAACATTTAATATGTTTAAAAAATTTGAGTTTTTTATTTAATTTTAGAAATTATAGACAAAATGATGCAAAATTATTTTGTTTCACATTTTTAAGGACATAAGTTAGTTATGTCTATTTTTTGGTTGAAATTTTTATATTGTTAAAAACATTTAATATGTTTAAAAAATTTGAGTTTTTTATTTAATTTTAGAAATTATAGACAAAATGATGCAAAATTATTTTGTTTCACATTTTTAAGGACATAAGTTAGTTATGTCTATTTTTTGGTTGAAATTTTTATATTGTTAAAAACATTTAATATGTTTAAAAAATTTGAGTTTTTTATTTAATTTTAGAAATTATAGACAAAATGATGCAAAATTATTTTGTTTCACATTTTTAAGGACATAAGTTAGTTATGTCTATTTTTTGGTTGAAATTTTTATATTGTTAAAAACATTTAATATGTTTAAAAAATTTGAGTTTTTTATTTAATTTTAGAAATTATAGACAAAATGATGCAAAATTATTTTGTTTCACATTTTTAAGGACATAAGTTAGTTATGTCTATTTTTTGGTTGAAATTTTTATATTGTTAAAAACATTTAATATGTTTAAAAAATTTGAGTTTTTTATTTAATTTTAGAAATTATAGACAAAATGATGCAAAATTATTTTGTTTCACATTTTTAAGGACATAAGTTAGTTATGTCTATTTTTTGGTTGAAATTTTTATATTGTTAAAAACATTTAATATGTTTAAAAAATTTGAGTTTTTTATTTAATTTTAGAAATTATAGACAAAATGATGCAAAATTATTTTGTTTCACATTTTTAAGGACATAAGTTAGTTATGTCTATTTTTTGGTTGAAATTTTTATATTGTTAAAAACATTTAATATGTTTAAAAAATTTGAGTTTTTTATTTAATTTTAGAAATTATAGACAAAATGATGCAAAATTATTTTGTTTCACATTTTTAAGGACATAAGTTAGTTATGTCTATTTTTTGGTTGAAATTTTTATATTGTTAAAAACATTTAATATGTTTAAAAAATTTGAGTTTTTTATTTAATTTTAGAAATTATAGACAAAATGATGCAAAATTATTATGTTTCACATTTTTAAGGACATAAGTTAGTTATGTCTATTTTTTGGTTGAAATTTTTATATTGATAAACATAGTTAAAATGTATATTTTCAAATGAATTTGTCAATAATCATACAAAATAATATGATGTTTTTATGTGTAATACTTTTCATGATACAAGTTGGATGTGTCTATTTTTGGTTGAAATTTTTATATTAGTAAAAATACTTTATATGTGTCTAAAAGCAATTTCTCAATTATATTTGTGTAATTCTGGATAATATGATGCAAAAATTTTATGTATCACATTTTTCAAGATTTATGTCGCCTGTGTCTATTTTTGGTTGAAATTTTGACATCGATTTAAAAGCTTTATATGTATTTAATAATGGATTTTTCAATTTGTTTAAAGAAATATAGAAGAAAGTAACATGAAATTTGTTTATTAAATTTGTATATACGTAAGTTAACTGTGTCTATTTTTGGTTGAAATTTTGATATCTATAAAAAGACATTACATGTATCTAAATACATATAATCTGTCAAAATTTATTAATGGAATACTAGACGATATGAAATAAAATTTATATATTTCGTAGATTTTAAGTATTAATCAGTTATGTCTAATTTTTGGTTGAAATTTTGTTATTGACAAAAGCACTTTACAACGGTCTAAAAATGGATTTTTTAGTTAAATTTGCATGATATTGGACAACACTGAACTCAATTTTTATATTTCATATTTTTAAAGAAATTAATCGACTCGTGTCTATTTTTGGTTGAAATTTTGAAAGTACTTTACACGGACTAAATCAGATTTTTTTAATAAAATTCATGAAACATTAGACAAACTCATATAAAAAATTTATTTTTGATATTTTTAAGGCATAGATCGGCAATGTCTATATTTGGTTGAAATTTTGATACTGATTAAAATATTTTATTTGTAATAAAACTAGTTTTTTATATATGTAATTTATAGATTATTAAGAAATGAACTGTCTTACTTGTAAATGTTCTTCTATATCTTTTCTTTCATATGTTATACCACTTGGAGTTATAACAGGCTCTTGTAAAATTTCAAAACTTATTTTACCACATAAATAATCGGGAACTTCCCGTTTCTAAAATAAATACAATAAAACAATAATAAACAAAGATGGTAAATTATCTAAATATTTTACCCTCCTTCGTTCATCAATTTTGGCAAATATATTATTTAATTCAGTAGAATACTTTTCCTAAAATGCAAATTATTTAATTTATTTTAACAACTAGACTTTATTTTAAGATAAATTTTACATATTCTTCTTCTATTTCACGCGCTTTATCTTCAGTTTTTTCATCATTATCTTGAATTAAATTATTTAATTGTAAATCCCTATCATCGCGTAATAATTTATTTAAATGCGATTGTAATTCAATTTCTTGTGCAATACGTTTCTCTTCTTGTATATTAAAACGTTTCTTTTTAGCTAATCTCAACTGACATGCTATATCATCACCAAAGTTTAATTTCTGTTCTTTTGCCAAATCACTTGCTATAAAAGATTCAAGATATATTTAGATAGCAAGGGAATGAATCAAAATTTTCGACATTGTTACCTCTTTGTAAATGTCTAATTGATTCATCATAACAATCCATTTCTAGGAGAGCTTGCCCCAAAAAGAAATGACCTTTTACTGAACCAGAATCCATATCGAGAGCACGCCTGCAATCTGTACAAGCTTGATCCCATCGTGATAATTTTAAATGGCAAAGAGCTCGATTTGTAAAATATAACGCTATGTCAGGATTTTTTATCTACAACACAATATTCTACCTTGTTTATTGACCTTCGAACGGAATGACAATTGTCAACTCGAAACATTATAAAATTAAAGATTCTCTTTACGCTAGGTTATGTTAAAGATCATAAAGGATAATATGCACTAATCAAAATACTTACAATTGCTTTTGTATAGCAATTTATTGCATCTTCGTATTTTCGTAAACTAAACATACGATTACCTTGTTCTTTTAATTCTTTATCACTTAAATTAGCAGTTGAATACATATGTTTACTCATTTTGATATTTTTACTTAAATTTACTATAAAATAATTAATGTCTATTCTATAAACGTTTACAATTATTTAATAATACAATATTCTAGTCAACAACACAACCTCAAAATGCACCATTTTTGTTTGTGAATTGTATTTGTGTGTGCGTGTTGTATCTATGAATACAGCTTTTTGGTATGTGTGACACAACGATTAAATATACGCTTGAAATGAAATGATCCAGCGAAATATTATCTACAAAGTTTTATTCATATAAATTACTCATATCTTTAAAATTAAATTTGCATATTTTTCTTAAAATACTACAATAAAATTTATATTTTCCCTATTTATAGTAACTATAGTTTTATAAATAATTCGGAAAATATATTATGGTACATCAATCATGAGCAAAGTCGAAGATAATCCCGGAGAATTAATCGTATTTCTAAACGAACTTTTTCAAAAAGGTCCATTAATTACCATTTCAGGTAAAAATTACCCAAAATTCATATTTTTCCCGCGTTATTACTTCAAAATTATTATTTTTCTGATTTATAGATGAAGATGTAGATATTATTAGTGATCCAAATTTTCATTTAAGATTCTCTTGCATGCAAGGTTGGTTTATAAGATGCTCCTATTTAACAAAACTATATTTTTTAAAGCAATTAGCATATTGTTTCGTGGATATAAATACGTTAATTAACATGTTACATATATTATATATGGGAATTTGTAAAGATCGAAAATATTCTGTAATAAATGGGTAAATATGTAAATATTTTAGTATATAGAGTATAAATGAAATAACCTTTTCAGAGGAATGTGTATATCTGATGCAAAATTAAGTATTTTGGATAATCGATCTCTTGATAATGAGACTTTAAAAAAAGTTATTACTAATGAATTAGACTGGTTTTTAACTTTGACTTCAAATGAACAATTTACTCTAGTTTCAAGTAATTTATTTCTAAAATAATTATTAAATATTTATTTCCTTGAATCAAACCATTTATAGATTTGATTGAACTTGCTGATAGTTCATGTATTATGGGAAATGTTTTTGAGCAATTTTTAGAAGTTTTTAAAGACAGAATCAAAACAAATAAAATATTTAAACAATCTCAGCTTTTTTCTGATAGTATTAACAAAACTTATAATTCATTACAAACCACATCAGACAAAACAGCAGATTGCATGCAATATTTAAATCAAAATATACCCCAAGATGATCCAAAACATCCCTTAATAATTGGGGTAAATCAAGCATATAACAAATGGGATCAACTAATGATGCAATATAGAACAACACTGGGATATGTTCCTCCTTCAGAAGTAGCTAAATCAAGAAAATCAAGTGCAAAAAAAAGTGTTAGAAATTCAAGAAAAATTTCACTTAGTGATAAAGGAATTCCTGATAAAGTTAAAACCACGCATTGAAATTACCGTAAATTATTTTAACAAAATATTTATTTTTAAGATTCAATATTTTCCCATTTGGGTAACATGTGGAATTTTAAGTTTGCTAGAACCGAAGGAACAAAATGTGCTGAAAAATTTAAACAACTATTGGAAATATGCTATGAAAGAATTAAACGCTGATATTAACAGTCGAAAGTATTTGAATAAAATTATGGATCAAATAAAGGTAATTATTTTCAAAAATATATCCATTTTTTGTTATTATTATTATATAAATAATTGAAGGGTTCATTTGAAGATAAGCCTATAAAAGTTATTACAAAACCTGGTAAAACAACGTATTCAAAACAAATTGATTATACCAAACCACCTTTAAGAAAAAAACTAAAACTACAAACTGAAACTAATCGAGAACGACTCAAAAACATTTTTAAAGTAATTTTTTTATACCTAATACCCATTGCATTGCAATTTCTTTGATCATTTTCTAGGGGGATAAGATTGATCTAACTCAATATACAAAGAAACTAGAAATGTTTCCTCGACCAAACATTTAATCCCAAAATAAGAAGACCTCAAAATATAATGTATTTCCAAAATTATAAATAAAATTATTATATTTTTGAAATTCCCTCCATTTATTCCAATATTCATATCTTTGTAACACAGACTAAATACTCTATTTTTGTCTGCATTTGGGTTTTTCCTTCATTGATCTTTTATGCCTAAGAATCTAACCTAATTTCGCATTTTGATGCTATAAATTTATTATAAATTCTATTATTACTTTAATAAAACGTTTATTTTTCTCCAATTTCGAGGGTAACTTAATGAATTTATTGTTTAATATTTCCATTTTTATGTGATTTACTTGGCAACGTTGGTTTTATCGTGTTCCACTCCCACTTTTCCCATTCCATGTGAGAATGTAAAAGTGTGGAGGTGTAAATAAATGTGCGGTAAAAATTATTACAATTGTTGAAGGTTTTTAGTAACAAATCCGAACTAATAACAGTGACAGACAATAGCTTAGTATAATTGACTGTAAATTCGACTGTAATAAGTAAATATTATAATTGCACAAATGGAAAGGAATAAATCCTTAAATAATAAATTAATTGTTAAAAGTGCAATTCCTAAGAAAAGGTAATTATTTCATTTCCTGGTTAGCTAAATAAGTTCAAATAAATTTTATTTGTGACATTTCAGTTATTGTCATTGATTTTTTCCCTAACCTCACCCTTACGACGCCCTACCGGCATTTTATTCTTAGCTTATATATTATATATAAATATAATTTGCTTTAAAAAAATATTCAATCTTTTAGTTATCTAATTATTGTCCAAACAAACTATTATCTATTGTAAATACAGATAAAATAATAATGAGAAATGTATATTTATATAGACATATTAAAAACTTGTAAAAATTTATATTTGTTTTTTTAAATATTTTACAGACAAGAGCTGTTAAAATGGAACGGCTGGGGGTACCGGGATTCTGGATTTATAGCCAAAGACGGGGTAATACATTTTATAGGCTCAAGGTAAGGAAAAAAATATTTTTCAAAATTTCACGCATAAATATTTTTTTCTGAATTAAAAAAATTAAAGTCAAACATTAAAACGGTATTTTTTTNTTATTGTACTAAATTATGATATCCGGCACTTAGATTTTTTTAATTTGCTTTTTTTTAGAAACTAAGTATTTTATTAGCTTTTCGTTGATAAGATTGAATAATTACTTAGTTTTTTTAAAAATTATCACAATGCAGTTTTTCATACTGATAACATTATTTCGAAAAATTATAAAAGTCGTAATTTTCTAGGTACCCTATAGGTGAAAGCGAATTACCTTATTTAACAGAATGGGCTAAAAACACATTTAATTTAGATTTAAATAAAAAACAAACCCCCCAATCTTTACCAGCAAATAATCAATACCCTCAAATAAAAATAAATGATGATACGTTGCAGCAAATAAAAAATTTAAATATAGAATATTCTTTAGAAGGAATAGATAGATTATTTAGAGCTCATGGTCATACAATGCATGATGTATTTACACTTAGAGAGTCAATGTTTGAGAGAATCCCTGATATTGTATTATGGCCAAAATGCCATGATGATGTAGTAAAAATTGTTCAACTTGCCAATGATTATGATTTAGTTATTATACCGTTCGGAGGAGGTACTTCGGTATCTGGTGCTGTTTCTTGTCCGTCGAACGAAAATAGAACAATTATTTCTTTAGACACTTCTCAAATGAATCGAATATTATGGGTAGATAAGGAAAATTTAGTTGCATGTTGCGAGGCTGGTATTTTCGGCCAAGATCTTGAACGGGAGTTAAAAAAATTAGGATACACGTCTGGTCATGAACCAGATTCTTACGAGTTTTCAAGTTTGGGAGGATGGGTGGCAACTCGTGCCTCAGGAATGAAAAAAAATATTTACGGAAACATCGAAGATCTAGTTGTACATGTAAAAATGGTAACACCTAAAGGAACATTACAAAAAAATTGTCAAGTTCCGCGGATGTCCTGTGGACCAGATTTTAACTCTGTTATCCTAGGATCTGAAGGGACTTTAGGCGTTGTTACCGAAGTTACCCTAAAAATTCGTCCAGTACCTCAATGTAAAAAGTATGGATCAGTTGTTTTTCCAAATTTCGAGTCTGGTGTTAAATTTATGAGAGAAGTTGCGAGGCAACGATGTCAACCAGCGTCGATTCGACTTATGGATAATCAACAATTTATCTTCGGACAAGCATTACGTCCAAAAGCTGGTTATTTAGGAACATTAGCAACGTTATTTAAAAAGTTTTATATTACTAAATTAAAAGGTTTTGATTTGGAACAAATGTGTGTGGCGACATTATTATTTGAAGGGGATAAAAATGATGTTGATTTGAATGAGAAAAAAATTTATTCAATTGCCAAAGAATTTGGTGGAATGGCGGCTGGAGAAATTAATGGAGAGCGTGGATATATGCTCACTTTTGTTATCGCTTATGTCCGAGTAAGTAATTATATTTTAAATATTAACATACTGATTATTGTATTTTTATTTACTCACCATTAAATTGGCAATAAATATGGTGATAAACATATATTTTTAAATAATTACACCATTAAATTTGTTATTTCAAAAATATCAATATTAACAATTTAAATATTTATTTTCTTAAAATTGTAATTTATGTAAATGTTAAATGCGCATTATTTATTTTAATTAAATAATAATAATACTTGTATGACGTTAGTATAACTAAGTTTTCTATTTCAATATTTATTTTTTTCTTCCAATAAAAACTTAAGTGTAAATATATTTTTACCTTCAACTAATCATAATAAATATTATTTACTGCACTTGAAGTACGTGTCATTATATTTAATTACAATGTATTGAATAATTATATAATATTTTCCAGGATATAGGCCTTGATCATTTCGTCGTCGCAGAATCATTCGAAACCTCAGTTCCCTGGGATCGAACCTTAGCATTATGCAAAAATGTAAAATATCGTGTTGCTCAAGAGTGCCAATCTTATAATATAAAACATTTTATGATAACATGTCGCGTTACACAAACGTACGATAGTGGTTGTTGTGTTTATTTCTATTTCGGTTTTAATTACGAAGGACTCTCTGACCCAGTATCAGTTTATGAACATATTGAAGAAAAAGCGCGTGATGAAATTATTGCATCAGGCGGAAGTATTTCACATCACCATGGTGTTGGGAAGTTAAGAAAAAAGTGGTACAAAGATACTGTATCTGATCTTGGTGTTAATTTATTTAATGCTACTAAAGTTGATTTGGATCCTAAGAATATATTTGCCAATGGAAATATAATTAAGTCTAAATTGTAATTTATATGTATCGGACAAGGCAATATATGTATTTTATTTTATAAGTACTCCAGTAATATTTTTTTAAATTACTGTATAATTTATTTGAAATTTATATTCTTGTTTATTGTTTATAAAACAAAACATAAAAAAAACTTGTCTGTATTTTATTTAAATTATGACACATTATGCATAAAATGCAATAAATATAAATAAAGCATTTGTGACGTCATTTTACCAAAAAAACTACTTTTAATATTTGTAATTAAATTCAAAACTCTAATATTACTTATTTAATTATGTTGTATTTATTGATATTTAAATAAAAATTTATTTAATATTTAGCATTTATGACGTCACAAATACTTTTAAATATAATTTAATATACTTTAAGTGTATATGTACAATTTATTTAATAAAACAAGCATTTGTGACGTCATTAATGCTTTTAAAATTTATATTTGTATTTTGAATATAATTAGAAAAGTTTAGAAAAGATTATATTAGTGTACAACATTTTCGACAAAAATTTCCTTAAGAAAATATAAAATTATTTATAAATTAGATATTTTAATAATGCTTTTTACTAATTTGTAAATATTAATAAAAATGCATGTTACCAATTAATGTGTGATAATATTAAGCAAAACTATAATTGATTAGTAAATTTATTATTTCTTAAGAAATTAGATGTAAGTTACTTGAAAATCAGGTCATTACTAGTCAATTATTAACCAAAATTTACTTAAAAAACTACT
>NEEE01002065.1:15031-25172 GCA_002278615.1 Pogonus chalceus
TTTTTAATATCTTTTTTTTATATAAATTAAACAAACTTTATTTTAAAATAATAAAAAAAATCATTTGTTGTTATTTTCTATTCTTACTGAGCTTTTTAATCTAATCTAATAAGCATTTTTAATTTCGTTTTTATAAATGAATGCCCTATTTTATTTCTATACTTCTTAGCAGGGCATATTTTGTTTGGTTATATAATATAATAACAGAGCAATTATATGTCAGATTGACTTGTGAAGGTAATAAATGTGTAGGTAACGACAGTAGTATTTATTTTTGACTAAACATTTCCATGAAGAATTTAAAAAAGTAACATTTTATAAAAATTTGGACAGCGAGCGTTTTTTCTACTTTGTCGCTCTAGAGCGGCAAAGTACAATTTTACGCTTACAAAAGAGGGCGCCTACTTTGTATAGCGACTGTAGAAAAATAGCGATTGTGTGATATTATAAAATTATTCAACTTTATTTTTAAGAAGTTTATTGAATCTAAGCTTATAATTTGCTTATTAACTCTAAATTTTGATCTAAAACTTGTAATTATATTTATTATTAGAATCTAACTGGTACCACTGAGTTCTATGTACTTTATTGCTAATACATTTTAGCTCATTGTTAGACTTGTTAAATTATTTTATTCAACATAATACAGTTTATGTCATTAAATTCATAAGTATTATTCATGATCAACAACTTTGATCAAACACAGAAGGGGCTCCAAAACAATAACAAAAAAAAAAATTCTTAAAAATAAAGATATTAATTTATCACTTAAAAATATATTATTTTTAATATGGTACCAATTACGTTTTGTCTCAATGCACCAAAGACCTCTCCTCGGACCCTGACTTTAATCAATTCTTTTTCTTTATATCTTTCGTGTCCATATCAACAACTTCTCCTATTCTTATATGTACTTTCCTTTTAAATTCTTGTCAATCTTTCATATATTGCATATTTTCTTGGCACTTTTTATGAGTATGTACTCTTAATTGTTAATGCAAATATGGTGTCCATCCTTAAGTTAATTTTACTTAATTATATATTTTCGAAATTTAGATATAAGTTTATCTAGATCCTTAATGTCCAATCCGCTGTAAACTATAAATTTATATTCCAAGTACCAGTTTTATGATAAAAAATAATTTATTAAAGATATTCTTTTTTTCTATATTATGAAACTCTTCAAATTGAATCTCTAGTAAACTTCAAATATTTGTGAATAATGACATCACTCTTTAATTAATAATATTAATTTATTCATTCAAACTTATTGTTAATTGAGTAGGAATGAGTTCCTTCCAATTTTAATCCTTTATCATCTAGATTTTCTGCAGCAATCTTGCCATCAAGCTATAAACGGGAAAATATAATCATGCAAAGACCTAGTACAAAGTGATAGTTTGAGATATACAACTAACGTGGTGTTTTAATAAAAAATTCCACTAAGATATTCTTAGATTCGAATAATCTCACATCACTTCTTACAATTAATTTAGATTTTATACGAAATTATATATCGTATTTTCCTGTGAACCATAAATATTTTTACTAATGTATTATCATCACTTTTTTCCACACTGAAAGAAAATTGTTTCTTATCACAATCGTTTTATGAAATGAATTCATTCATCGACTTATTCATCAATGTAAAGATGAGGTCTTAAGATTTAATTATTTTATTTTTCTATGATAAACCAGTTCGTCTTGATAATATTGAAATTTCTACTTTCATAAACAATAAAAAAATCGCGACTATCTCACTTTGCAATGAATACCGTCTTCATTTATTATGATTTTATTTTACTATGAAATTTTAGATAAGGTAGTATAGATATATTTATCAAAATTTTATTACAAGTCTCAAACTCTGTAAATAGATATGCAGTTAGTTGTAATAATTACATAACTATTTTTCATATCTGTTTATCTGAAATAACTTGAAATTAAGTTTGTTACTCTTTTAAAATACAATTTAGATGGTATTTCTTAATCAAATAAGTATACGGACATGTATTGTAATGTACAATTTAAAAAACCTAATTTGTTCGGCTCTTTTAGTATTAGATACTTGTCACTATTTCTGTTCTCCGTTACCATTTATTTTTTGAGCCTCTTTAATCGAGAAATACCAAATTTTGTAATCGTTATGAGTATATAATGAAAAACTTGAAATAAACTGGTTGATTTGGTTAGAACTAATTAATATTTTCTTTTTCAATAAAAAAAATAAAAAAAAAAAAAACAAATAGATTTTTTTTAAAACAATCACATGATAATTCTGAATTATTTTGATCTTTATAACTTATATTCTTATTATTTTTTTTTAATATCTTAATATGTAGCTACATTAGTACAATATTTTCAATCAAACTTCACATTACGTATTTATTTCAAAAACGATTTGAATCAGTTTCATTATAAAATCGAATTCACACTGATTTCAATAACTCATGACTTAAAAACCTTTATTTCTCAGTATCTGGCACAGTATTTACTTTAAAAACTTGGATTTATTGATATTACAATGAGAATAAGAAAGCAAATCGTGTCAATTCGTAATAGGGTTTTGATATAAAACTAAACATTTATATTATAGTAAATACGTATGCATCATTAAATTCAGGAAAATTTTCATATTTATTGAAGTAACAAGTGTAAAACGCATTGTTATCCTGTAAACGGACTTGAAATTCAATCGGCATGTAAATAATTGCAGTGATGATCAAATATGAATTGTTTTGTAACTATAAATATTTTACGAATTTCTTTTAGTCATGTTAGCGTAACTCTGCATTCAAAACTATTGAAGTTTTAAAAACATAAACAAAGCAAAAAATAAAAAAGTATTATCAAAATTTAAAACCCTATAAATAATCTATGGCTTAGAATCTTTTAGAAACTTTATATGGAATTTAATAAAAATAAGTATAACAATCGAATCATTTGGCGGTTTTTACTATATTGTTGACGTATTTTAATTATTATTACAAAATTTATAATATTTGGACCCGTGGTAGCCTTCGGCATCAGACCCCTCCATGGATGTCAGTCGCTATCAGTCCTTAGAGAAGGTAGAACAAAATCGTTTAGATTTCCTTAAACTATATTAGATTACCTATCGTAAAGCATAGGATATTTTGAAAATTCAAAAAAAAAAGCTAAAATGGCAGAAGTATGAAAAAAAATTTTTTTGTTAGAAAAAATGTTATAAATTTGTTTATAAAAATCGAAAAATTTAATATTCAAAAAAATCCTAAGCTTCTCGATAGAAAAAATAGTTTTACACATTGCCGATAAAGATTAAAGTGATTTCATTGAATGGTTCCCAAGAAAAAGTGGCACCCAGTTTGAAAAATGTGGTTTCGAGAAAAACGCGTTTAAAGTTTTTGGTATTGTAGTATTGTAACGGATATTTCTATTGACGATGGTAAATAATTAAAATAACGACAATTTTTTATAAACAAATTTATAACATTTTTTCTAACAAAAAAATTTTTTTTCATACTTCTGCCATTTTAGCTTTTTTTTTGAATTTTCAAAATATCCTATGCTTTACGATAGGTAATCTAATATAGTTTAAGGAAATNAATTAATAAATAATATATTTGAAACAAAAACCGAGTGTTTTAATTATCTTTTTAAAACATTTATTTGCACTGAATTTATTTTGTTCACTATTTATATTCAACTGGCTGGCTGGGCCGGATATAGTTAACCAGCGTTGTTCTAGTGTTTTCTAATAAACTTCGCGAACATGAAAGATGTAAATATGTTTACATCTATCGCCCGCGGCCAAGTTTAGTCACAAGCGATGGAATGTCCGTTACACGACCCCTTTCTTAAGGCTATTTCATCCCGAAATAATCCATGACGAAATCGGCAAGCATCTGCTTTGTTGCATCCAGAAGTTTTGTAGAAGTAACAATTGATGGTCCGCACGAACTTTGTTTGTTTGTAAGGGTTTAAGCTGCAGACAAGAATTTCTCCGGTGTACCGAAAAACAACCTCCAACATGTTTCTAACAATTCTCCAATCTAAACCATCCAATCCGCAGCCTATTTTTGGTATTGCCACTTTCATGATGCTGCTTTCTAATATACGGTACCTCAAGTCGCAAAGCGAGTCCCATAGACATCGGTATGACGGTTTGTCGCATGGTCGTGATTTGGTCACCAAATAAAACAAGTACTGTGTGTGGTCAGTCGTGTTATCACAGAGCTGTAGTATTTTTCCAACTGCTGGACATTGCCTTGCCAGTTCTTGTAATTGTCTATATTTATTTTTAAATACAGAAGCGATTCCTCGAGAAATTCTCAAGTCTTCTGCTACACAATGACCCAGTGAATATTCAGTCGGTATCATAAAGAGATCCTGATGTTCTTCTCTTGTCAAGCCATACCGTGCCTTGTGTCTAGTGGAATAATCTGTCATGAAGTTTTCGAAGCTCGGTTCCTGGGTCACCGTCTGTCGCACTGTTGTTCTATAGCGATCCGGATGCCCTTCATTGTTATCACCGGTATAAGGGGCTAGCCGATTAAAACCCACTACTTTATGCCTTCCATAAGGCATTTTCTTTATTCTGTAGATTATTTTTTCTTCTAATTCCTCTTTCAGAGTTCTGGAATTTTCTATTAGTTTTTCTTCTAATGCTCAAGACATTTCTTCAGATTTTCAGGATATTTCTATTAAATTCACTTCCAATGTTCTTGAGTTTTTTTAGAATTCTTTGATAATTTATCGTCCAAATCAGACATAAATTGCTGAATGTCACCCTGAATTTGAAATTCATGCATGTTCGGATCTAAATCTTCTTATAATAATGCTTCTCGAAGCCGTTCTTGCAAGGCAGATTTTTTTCCAGATGTTTCCTCATCATATTCTTCCAACTCCCTTTTAAATTTATCCACCTTAAAGTTCAGGCCTGTTTAATAACAGTTTTTATAATTGTAGACATGAATTTGATTGTTGCTTTTAATTAATTTCTTAATTTGTCTAATTAAAACATCTGCAGTTAGCATAAAATACTTTAAAAACTATTTAGAATTTTATTTCTTATAAATATTTTTTTATTATTATAAATTCTAAAAGTCTACATTTTTGCAAAAAATAATTTGTATTTAAAATATTTTCCATTAACATAAAGTGTAAAACTTTAATACATTTATAAATAAAAAATTCATAATTTTAATTGTTAAGGTCTTTTTCAGGCACTTTGTTTAAATTCTCCGACGCCGACACCTCAAGCTTCAATGTCATTTCAAATAACACCACTGGAAAATACCACACCACTTTTAGTATTTATTAATCCAAAATCAGGTGGTCGACAAGGCGCTCGTATGCTTCGTAAATTTCAATACATATTAAATCCACGGCAAGTACATAATTTAGCAACGGGGGGACCACTTCAAGGCTTAACTATGTTTAAAGATGTAGAAAATTTTAAAGTAATATGTTGTGGAGGTGATGGAACTGTTGGATGGGTATTAGAAACAATGGGTAAGAAAATCATTTTTATTTATAACTCTGTATATATGTCAGAATCTTAAAGATGAAAAGATCCTTTTGTTAAATTAAATAAAAATCATTGCAGACAGAAAATCTGAAAATAAATTATTTTAAACACTACAACTAATAAGTACCTGTATCTTATATATTTTTTGTATGGTAATTCTGACGATTAATTTTTCTATGCGACAATTTTTCAAAATATTCCTGTTCTTTTATTTTTCTGCGAATATCCATATTTTGTAATTTTTTAAAGGATAGTATTTATTATATAGGAATGAAATTTTTGATTTTACATAACTAGCAATTAATTTTGTTTACTTTAATTTATACCGGGAATCATCTTTTTTTTTAACTTTATAACAGGACGTATTTGATTTATTAAAATAGTTGTCGGCCAAGCTTTACAATGTAACCAGGCTAATTATATACGGTGCGTGTAGTTAAGTTGTTTTCCTTATTGAAACTTATACATTTACAACATCAACACTAATTAATTATACATAATTTTATATTCAAATATATACTTTTTTAATATTATTGTCTTTCGAAATCATATATCTAGAAATAGGCTTAAGTTTATTCGCCACAATGTTACCCATATATTACCAATATCCAATTTAAATGTTTTCTGCCAAAATAAGCGCTACTTAAAATTAAAATATCTAATATAATTTTACCTAACTTTTTCTGTTACCATAACTTTTAAAAACTCAAACACACTGAATTTTAATTGCTTTATGAAACATTTATT
The DNA here is from genome assembly GCA_002278615.1 of Pogonus chalceus. Lineage (NCBI taxonomy): Eukaryota > Metazoa > Arthropoda > Insecta > Coleoptera > Carabidae > Pogonus > Pogonus chalceus. The sequence goes on from NEEE01002065.1 coordinate 21,291, forward strand.
ATCCAGCTGGTGAAGAAATGTTTTTTGTTATTTCGTTTTATAAGTAATTTAACTTACTTAATATTTCCCTGTTATATTTATTTTTTATTATTATTTCTCTCAAAAGCTGTTTATAAGTTTCTTCTTTTAGTGGACTATAAGTCTCAATCATTTAATTTTGTAAAGCTTAAATTTATCGGTGTTAACAATTAATTATCCTTTCTTTTCTTTCTTAATTTGTCTAGCAAGGCATGAACAATAATTGCTCTTACTTCTAATTGTGTTGTCTTAATTTTTATTTTAAAGTATTTTTTCTATTTATTTAAAACATTTTTATTTCTGCAGTTTTTTATGTTCCTTTGCGTTTCTTGACCATGCAAGTCTAAGAAAATTGCCGGATTTAATTCCTTTTCATAATCTTAGTTTATATTTTATATAAATCAGTTTTTGAATTGTTGATTCTATGTTTTTTTTTTAATTATTGTTGTAAGTTAATAGAAAATTTTATTTTTTGCGTTATTCTCAATTGTTTATTTAATTTTTTATTTTATTTTCATAAAAAATTTTAATAACCATTAGTTTTCGAACAATTTCAAGTTTTATACATTTTTTAGCCTATCAGTAATATTTATTGTATAAACATAAATAAATTATATTTCTGAGAACAGAGCTGTAACATTTCTTTAAACGTCATATTCTTTTTTATAATCTCTTGAAGTGAATACATAAGAAACTCTTAAATTAACAAAGTTAACGAAATAAGCTGTCGATACTTTTTAAATTCCCTAATTATTCCCTAATTTGAAAACAGCAATATTATGTTTAAAAAATAATTACCAGAGATTTCAAAAATGTTTCTTACAACTTTCAAGTTAATTATTTTTGATAAAATATCAGCATTTATATGGCAAATTATTATTATAGAATTTTCGATAATTTGTCTTCAGTGATTCTAAGATAAATTGTAAATACTGTTTTTTTTTAATGCCTCACATTTTTATAGGCACTTTTAATATGTAATTTCACCACTTTTCAAAAATAATTTACAAAATATTTGTTTGAAAGTAAATTTTTTGTAATGAACTCAAAAATAAAAATTTGTTTTCAGATAAAGTACAAATGGAATACCAGCCAGCAGTAGGTGTTATTCCTTTAGGTACAGGAAATGATTTAGCAAGATGCCTACGTTGGGGTGGTGGCTATGAAGGAGAATCTGTGCACAAATTATTAGACAAAGTAGCTAAAGCAACTCCAGTTATGATGGACCGCTGGTCTATAGAACTTACAGATATTCAAGAATGTACGCACTTTGAAGGAAGAACGAACGTAGATCGCATACCATATAATATTATTAATAACTATTTTTCTATTGGGGTGGTAAGTTTTACTCTATTATATATATTCTACCAAATTTTAAACGGTATATTTTTAGGACGCAGCAATTTGTGTTAAATTTCACTTAGAACGAGAAAAAAATCCGGAAAAGTTTAATAGTAGAATGAAAAATAAATTATGGTATTTCGAATACGCTACATCTGAACAATTTGCTGCCTCTTGCAAAAATCTTCATGAAGATATTGAAATTACGGTAACTATATTTTCTTTCCTAGAACATAATAATTATATAAATTCAACCTTTGATTATCTAAAAGTATCTATCTTTATCATACACAGCCTTTGTCAATCATTATCTGTGTAAACTAATATACTATTCTAAACCGGTTACTTTCAATTTTCAATATTTTTTTCAACAAAAATATTTTTTCCGCGTTATATACCTGGTCAGATAATTGTTAGTGAGGGAATGAGACTCGTGCACATCCTTGAAACGGTAACTGACTCTTTTGAGTAATTAAACCCAAACTGTTGAAATATCAAGGCTATCTTGGCTAACAGCGTTATTATTTAAAGAAATACATTGCGATTCTTTTGATTTTCTTTTGAATTTATTGCATTCATTATAAATTATTCTAGCATCCTCCCATTGGAAATTAAGGTGATATTCCTAATCATATTCGGCTATTTTAGAACTTATTGTTTAACCTATGCTAATCTTTTTCTTCTGTTCATTACTCTTGTAGTGTCTACAAGTATCCCCAATATACAATTTTGAGTAGAAAATTAACAGGTTTAGTTTTAGTAGCTAGATTTCGAATGATTTTAATTGCCTTGTTAGCAATTTTAGAATTGTCTCCTCATATTTATGAATTACCAAAAACTCATAAAACCAGTACACTATTTAAATCCATAGTCAGTTCCATCAACTCACCGTGCTACAATCTTGCCAAATAACTATTCTTAGCAACTGATTACGAAAACAGAGTGATAATTTTAATCTGTTTTCGTTACTTTAAAAAATTAAAGTTTCAGCGAGTAATAAAAGATAAAAAAGATTTTCGTTACTAATCTATACTATGACAATACATATTTTCATTATACTTATGTCTCTTACCACATAAAACACAGTAAATAATTAAAGTTAACTTTAATTAAAATAAAGTTGAAACATTAAAGCGGAATAAATGATTTAATAAAATTATGAAATGTAAATAAATTCGAGAATTAAATACAGTTTTTTTTTAATTTAGAATTTAAAAACAAAATCTTCGAAAACTAATAATTATACTCAAAATTCAATATTTGAAAAATTTCAGAAAATAAAATTTTTAATCATGAAACTTACAATACAATACAATTGACCGTAAATTTAATATTAATGAAACATAATTACAACCCTCAATTATTAAAAGAACAAATAATGATCTGTAGAATACCAAAAGATACTGTAACAATATAACGTTCTTAAAATTGGAACCAAAATTTTAATTTGAAACAATACATGAAATCATGGTTAATTAACTATAGATAAGTTAAACTATAAAAGTCTCAACATATATTTCCATATTATTATGATTCGATGGTAGTAATTAATAAAATATACCAGTTCAATTAAAACTAAATAAAATAAACAAGGTTTGAGCAAGTTATTATAAAAATAAAAATTACTCTAAGGAAATTTCAAATTTTATATCCAAGTATTGCAGAATCAACTCAGTAGTTTTAATTATTTATACAAAATGTTCTATTACTCATTTATATGGAAAATTATTCATAATACAATTTGCTTCACTTTTAAATTGCATATAAAAAATTTTATATTAAAGTACAATAAACATAAATAATATATTATTTTTTAGATTTTTTTTAAATAATAAACTTTTCATTAAAATCGGGATCTTTTTCAAAATATATTTTATCTAGAGTAAAGATTTTTATTGAAATTATATTTAAATAATTTTTGTTGAATATTTTACAAGAAATTAAAATGAGGATAACATGATTTTAGAAAAATCAAGCCCTTTAATTTTTGTGTTATAAAATATTTCAGATTTTTTTTTAATTCCATAAATACTATTTAATAAACTAATATATTTTAATTTCTTCTTTTATAGTGTGATGGCCTATCCTTAGATTTAGCTAATGGTTCACCATTACAAGGAATCGCATTACTTAATATACCATTTACGCATGGTGGTTCAAATTTATGGGGAGAACAACTTTCTGCATGTAAAAGAAAAACGAAGAAATATAAACAACGGCATAAAGAATTAAGTACCAGTAGTTTTAATTCTGTGGATTTGAGCGTAGCTATCCAAGGTTAGTACATTCATCATTTCAACATTAATATGGATACTTTATATTCATAGATTACTTGAAAAAACTATTGATAAAAAAGTGATTTACTTAAAATACTATAAATGGGTGTTTATATTATATCTGCCAAGAAAATAAAACTTGGCAAATTATTGATTTAAATTGATCAAATAAAGTATTTATCTTTTAGGAACCTCCTACGTTTTTTCTTATTTTTCGAGAAAACAATAGAAAATCTATTTTTTTTTT
>NEEE01002065.1:25267-35872 GCA_002278615.1 Pogonus chalceus
TATAATATAATATATATATATATATGTTTAAGTATTTTTAAATTTTATATGCATTGAATAAAAATATTTATACTCAAAAATAACTGTAATTTAACACAAATACAAACTATATTACATAATATAATCAATATGTTTAAATCTGATGTAATAATTTCAACATTGCAGTTATTTTACTAATTCAACAATATATTCCTACATTTAAAAACAGTAATATAAAAATAAAAACAGTCTATAAAAGGGAACAACAACAGTTGCTAGTATAAAATAATATCTATAAAATTGAAATAAACAGTTTTAAAATAAATTAGAGTAAGCTAATTATATATTCTCACGTATGAACATTTGTTAATATAGTAACAAAAATGTTTTTATTCATAAAACATATATCTAAAATGTTTCCTATTTATGAGTTATCATAATACTACAATATTTTTTTCATATCATAATTTTCAATTACATTTTTATGCTATGTACATAAACGTAAAAAAAGTAAATATTTAGTAAACATAAAAAATAAACTGTGTACCTCCTAACAAAAGAAATGATAGGATCTAAAAGAAAACATGATTATATTCCTCAGTAATTAGAGAGCGTAGATAAATGTTTAAAACAAGAAATAATGATATATACAGTATCAGAAAATCTCGATTGATCTTCTTTGAAGTTCTTCACATTCGACTAAACAATTTTAATTAAAAACATTTTACAACAAAAGTTTTAATTATATTCTGCTAGCAATAGAAGTTCATGTCATAATCCAAATATTTTAATATGAAAGTTTAATTTTAGAGAATATTTAGTTTTTTTATTGAAAATTCTTTCATATGATTATTTTGTTGTATTTTTCATATTACGGCAGCCTGAAATAGTGATAAATATAAGGTAAAAATAACTAAAAACAAATCTGTGTAAAAAAATATGGGACATGTGCAATCTTGACAAAACTTTTGCAAGAAAGACAAATGTGCACACATAGCTATATTAGCACTTAATAGTTTTGTGTATTATCAATGTAGCGTATCAACTATAACGGTTGCACCTACACTTCACATAAAATTTCTAGTCACAAAAAATAGATGGTTTTCTTTCCCCATTTCATTAATATATGATAAGGTTGTCACAAAATAATCATGTACAAACATATTCATCAAACTTCTTCATTAATGCTTGTTATTTTCACAGTGATAAAACTCTTTAAGAACCACACCTCATATGTATGAATATATTACAGATATAGGAGACAAATTAATAGAAGTAATTGGACTGGAAAATTGTCTGCACATGGGTCAAGTTCGTACTGGACTAAGAGCAAGTGGGAGAAGACTGGCACAATGTTCTGATATTACTATTAAAACGAAAAAAACGTTTCCAATGCAAATAGATGGAGAACCTTGGATGCAGCCACCATGCACGGTAATATATTTTTTAAATATTTAAAATAGATTTTTTTGCAACTATTAAAAAATCCATTTCAAAACAAGTTAAATGATCCATGCAAAATAATTTACTGTCGGACCGTCTAGATTTTAAAATCACATTTTTGAATATATTAATTCTTAAAGTAATATTAAACAAAAACTAAATAAAACTTATAACTTTAATGTGTCTGTTTTATAGTTTCTTCTTTATTTTTATTAAATTTCATAAATTATATGAAATATTTAATTATGAGATAATAAATATTAATTAATTTTTCTAATCTTCCATCGCTCACTTTTAAAAAAAGACTATAGAATTTGTAAAGACGGCATCATACATATAATATACCTATAATATTATATAATCTGACAGAAATTCATTTTAATGTCATACACTAGTTTATTTTATAAGCTAACCAATATGAAACATAGAAGCCAGATAGGTACTTAAAAATATTAGACTTCACTGCTCAATTAAATAAAATAACAAATAGTGATATAAAAAAGATTCCATTACACTCATCAGAAGGTACAAAAAATCTCATACTTATGTTAATTGCAATTATAACAATGAAATAAGTATGTATATAATTTTAGAAAGGATCAAACGTTTACGCTAACTACTAATGTGTGTGAATTAAAGAAATATCTTAAATTAAACCAAGAACCAAACAATATTTGATGATGCAAAATAGTTAAAAAAAGAATATTTATATTTCAAGATGAAAAATAAATCTTTACTTAGAACTGCTGTTCAACATAAGATACCATGCTTAAAAGTAATGATTTATAGAATAATTATTTTTATATATAAAAGTGATTCTTGTTAAAACTTTAGTGCAGTATAAGATTTTAAAAATCTTAAAGAAAACACCTGAAAAATTAAAAGTCGAACACTTATATTGTAATGAAACTATTCAGTTTTAAAAGTATACGCAATTAAAAAAAAATTTTAAGTAACAAAACTACTCTTAATACAATTATACCTCGAGTTGCGAACTTAATTCGTTCTTTGAGTTAAGTTTACCTTAATTATAAAATATATTTTGAAGTTCTTACATAGATGGATGAATTTGGTGATGGGGAAGAGAAGGAGAAGGAATACTACTCCTTCGAATGAGAGGCCTTCAAGAGATAGTCAGATTTAATAATAACGTCGAATCCCGATAAGAGCTAATTTAGTACAAAATATAAAAAAAGAAATCGTACTAAGATTAGCGCAAATATTATCAACGTTCACAATGCGTGTTCAAAGCCTGCGAGTTTGTGTATTTGTATATTTGTAAATCGAGATATTTTTGATGAATAGATTCAAAATTCGTAGCTAAAGTCATCCGTAGATGGAAGTCCCACTGTACGTCAATATTAAATGGATGTCGAAGAAAACACTTGTTATTTATGTAAAAATTAGACTGCTGTAAGCAAAAGAAAAGCACTCATATTCCAATATAATATTAGGAGTCCATTTTTTACGTAATAAATCTTGGTGATGCATTTTTCCGTAAATATATTTGTATTTACTAAACAAAATATCAATCACTGTTTATCATTTTATTATACGGTTATAAATTAGCAGATAAACTTTCCTGTTGAAATTTCCATGAAATCTAATTTTAAAATTAAAGCATGTTGAGACTATAATATATACACTACAGCAGTGACTACACTCTCAATTCGATTAAATTGTTTGACGATTTTAAAATTTTTATCAAATCTTTTCCATTAGAAGAACAATTGAAATAGTTACCGTCATTTATTTCTTCTTGCTTATCATTTGATATTACCAGAGTTGACAAAAAAAAATCGGTAAACCTAATATTTAAAATGAGCAAAAGCTATCATTACGACAGATACCCTCTTAAAAAAGAAAATTCCGCCAACCTTTTTTTTAAAAATAAACAATTTTACAACGTTTTTAAATATTCTATATCCAACTGAAAAAATATATCGTGCTAAGACATTTGTATGGTAACACATTTTCTCTAGACATCATAATTTTTCTCAGAAAAGCTACTCAGCGAAAATTATTCAAAAAAATATCACCGAAATAGCGATACCAAATTTATAATTTCAAATATTTATGTGTTTAAAAAAATTATAGCATTTTTATTAATTAAAAATCAGAAATGTAATTCAATAATGGTTGAAGAAAAGTAAATTATAAATAATAACACTTTAAATAATATGTGTGCTAGACATATGTACTGCATTAATTCAAAAAAATCTGTTATAAATAAAAAAGCTTTTTTTAATATTTTAATATTTATAAAAAAATATCTTTCTTATGGTTTCAGATTCAAATAACTCATAAAAATCAAGTTCCAATGTTAATGGCACCACCAGCTGAGAAAGGTAAAGGATTTTTTCGATTTCTGAAAAGGTAGAAATTATCCATTGCAATTTAACAAATAATATCAAATAATTCTAAAAAAAATGTCGTACTTGTGATGACTATTTATTAATATCAATTCGTCCAATTGACATATATTAAAATTCTAGTCTATATATTATTTTAAGGAAATTAGTTGTAGATAGAGACAATATTGTAAGTCAGAAAGTTAATGCAAAAAAATTAAAAATATAAGCATATATCTCTAGTTAATAATTTTAAAAAAACAACAATTCTCAAATTGTGACAAATACTATGATAATTTTATAATTTTTTGATATTATTAATTTAAATTAGTAAATAATTTACTATTTTCAGTATTTTTATTGTATACAACAAATGTATATTTATATCTAATAGTTGTGATTTTAATTAGCTTAATTATTTATATTTGTGATACCATATTCGACCTTATTTTTTTTTTATTCTGAAGACTATCATACTAATGTAATTATTTACCATAATATAACAGTAGCGTATATTTAAAACTTTAAATGATTAACTTTAAAAAAATAATATATAGAATATGAATTGATTAAACTGTAAGTTAATTTTATTCATTATAAGAGTTTATAACTATTTTAAAGTTATAATTAATTGAGTAACATAGCATTGCAAAAAATATTTAATATTTTAAATTTATAACAATTTTGTTCTAGTCTTGAGAAAAAATCTATTGAAGATATTAATAATATTTGTACAAAAATTTTAATTTATTTANTAATTGTTATTTTTTTGTTATAAATTTTATATCCAGTGAAAAAATCGATATTATATTATAACCGTAGTAAAGAATCCGTTCCAAAGTAAACAAAAACGCCAGTTTTAGTTCATTAGAATATTAATGACTTAGGGACCATAGTTTCGTTTACTAATACCTTTTTTTAACATAATAAAATAAAATATTCTTATAATGTACGGAAAGAATTCGACAAATACATTTTACGCTTTAATAATTAATAACTACAATAAAATTATATTTATTATTCGATATAACTTAATTTTTAATTAATAATATGTAATTTATATTCCAAAATATAAGTACTTGTTAGTTGTAAAGAAATCCAAGAGTATTGTATATATGTTTTGCATTTTAAATTGACGAATGGAAAAATACGATCGTATTCATTAAATATATTCACTACGGAATAAAGCATAAACACAAAAATTACATATCTAACTTATATCTATAGAAAATAAAAATCTTAAATATAAAATATATGGCCAATTATTTTTTTGCACTATTCACAAATTCATATCAAAATATTTTATTTCATAGTATCGAAAAATTATTTCGATTATAATTTTTTTTAATTATGTATAAAGAAAAAACATTAATATTATTCTTTGTTCAAAATTTAGTTCTTATTTTAGTTTTATGCCTTTAATATTAAATTTTCCTTTTTGCTACAGTTGCAGAACAGTAAGCAGAGAAAATCTAGAAAACTAAATGAGATAAATTTTATTCCAAATTTATTTTCCAATATATTCATATATTCTAGTTACTAAATGTAGCATAATAAATATAATTTTATTTATTTCTAAGATTTAGAACAAATTATTATATAAAATATTGCCATATCAGTCATAGAATTATTAGAATTAGTTAAAAATTTCGTTACATAAGAATAAGTATTTTAAATAAGTGATTATTATTAATTTCTTATAAATATGTGCCATTTAAGATCCGTTGTGAATATATTAAAGAATTTTAATAGTTAGATATGCACAAGTCAAATGTTCCGCAAAAATATATATAATATATATCATGGATATTTTATATTTACTCATGCACTTAATAAAATTTTTATTACAACTGTTATAAAATATTTAACATTATTTAAAATATTAGAATATTTAATTTATACTTAAATCATTAAATCATAGGATAGCATATTGTTTATTAATTTTAAAAAGGCTTATATCACTGTAGTTTATTAAATTACAATATTTAAACTTAACATAATACATTTAATTCTTCTTTCAACTTGGAACGAAAGATAAGTTTAATTCTATAGATTATGTAGTTTTTTTTTATTAAAATATATTTAACATAACCTAATTTATCTATTATACTATTATAAAAATTGTAATTTAGTATTTTATTTTCCAATATAGACTATAAATAACTGATCTAAAAATTAACGCTTAATTCATAAATATTAATTCAAATTATTCAAGATTTATGAATATAAAGATATTAATAGTAAAACATATCATAACAAAGACTTAATTGTTTTTAATAGTAGATTAATAAAAGCAAATGAAAATCTAGTAAAAAATATATTTAGCCCCAAAGTTTTAATTAAGGATAAGTGCATATTTTTAAATTTACTCTTGAAAATATCACTTGATTTGTTTCTTTGCAGAAATAATTTTAAAAAAGGTTTAAAATAAAAAACAAATTAAAATTTTGTTCTGAAACCTCTATTATAATATATTTAGAAATATTTTGCAAAAATTTATTTAAATTCCGTTTAATATGAATTTTTTATCAAATATAAAGAATAATATTAATAAACAAAAAGACTATACTATAATATAACTTATATCTTAATAAATCTAAAGAGAAGAATCAAAGACAGAAATTTTAAATATAAATTATCATTTTAACAGTACAATAATACTATATATTATCTATACCAGTCTGCTATCCTTATGATTTTTTTTGTAATTTATTTATAAAAAAATTACAAATGAGCAAATGTCTATAAAAATCAAAGGTGTCATTTAATTTAATCATTATAAAAAATATTGGTCACTATTTAAAACATATATTAATTTGTTGATATATGCATTGAAAAAAAAATGTATCTACCAGTTATAATCATCATACATATGCGTTTAAGAATTTATATAGGTGTACTTTAATTGTATGAATCATAACAATTATTACAAATTTAAAATAAATGTGAAAAAATTAATATTATGCCTTATTTTAGTGACATTATTTATATATTGATTATAATTGGGTAGGTAAGCAATATACAATACCTTTGATAGGATACTGCCAAACATGTCAATGTAATTACAATTTTTTTAATGTTTATGTAATAAATATTTTGCTAGCTAAAAATTTGATCATGACATCTCGCTAACATTACCAATTGCCTTGTGTGCTTTATACGTCCAAGTTGAAATTAAATTCTTGTAAACATGTTTATGTATGTAAATATTATTATTGTCATTGTTGTGAAAAGTACGGAGCTGTGAAAACTGTATTGCCAAATAAAATGTAACGTACTTATAAAGTCATTGTTTAAGTATAACTTATTTCATTTATTGTAAATATGCTTAACAAATTATATATGAATTAAAATAAAAATACAAAATTTATTATCCTTTATTATCTAAATTTATGAATCTAGATCATATATGTATATCATATCAATTTTATACTGTGAACATATATTATTTTATTATGTTATTATTATCTACTTTTTTGTACTTATTTTAATTTATGACCAAAAAATTATTTTAATATCTTCATATTTTAGTTATTTTATTACATAAGTAAACCTTTTCACATTACGAATGTCAAAAATTTCTGTTATTACTAAAAATAACATCTTCATTTTGAATCTCCTTTAAATTAGTTTCTTGAGTGGCTAAAAGTGAAATTTATTTATTCATTATTATAATATATTTGTTGACAACATTAGTTGACTATACACTTCTCTTAACTTCTTCTTGTTTCTTTCAAAAGATATTTAAGTTATTTTTAATATTAAGTAAAAATTATAACAAAAAAAACATTCAGTTTAAGTATTTTGTTAAAGGTTACCAGTTTAATAGTGATGTTAAAGATGAAATGGTGATGATTTTAATATATTTAAACGTGTTAAGGCTTTTTTCCAACTTTAAATACATAGTAAATTCAAAAATAGGCCAGCAAAAGAGACAAACATGTATTTATGAACAATTTTTTTTTTTTATTTTTTTTTTAAAAAGAAATAATATTTAGTAATTGGAATTTTTTAAAGAAAACGGTCTACAATTAAATCCATATTTAAAAAGTATATAAAAAGCAATAAGACGGTAAATAAATTCCCAAAAACTATTTCCTCATCTCAAAAGTTGGATTATCCAAAAAATAAAAGATCTATAGCTAAGTACTCCAAAACTAACAAATTTGAATTATAAAAATTTAAGATAAACTTTTATGAAAACATAACCTTCCGTATATTAGACAAGTTAACAAAAACAAAATCCTATAGTTTGCTAAAACACTAGTTAATAAGGATTTTAACTGTCAAAGAAGATTCCGTTTATTGTTTTTAAATTATTGAAAAAATAAGTCACAGCATCATTATATGATTGTAAATAATTAATTTACATGTTTTGAAATATTTACTGTACGAGTTTTACTTGAACCTACTGAATTTTTTATTATATGCATACCATAGAACTTTACTGTTCAAAATTCACAGCACAAATAATAAATCAATTACTCTTCTTAGAATGCATTTTTATTAACTTTGAGGCCTTGTATTTTGGTATTGGTATATTTGGTTAATAAATTTCATTTTTTATTTTGTAAGGTCAACCATAATTTCTAAATATTTGAATTGAATTTACCTTACTATGTTCATTTAGTATAGAAAACATGATTGGTGATTGAAAAAAAAAAAATTAAATTAACTTCTTAGTAATTATTCTTGATATTTTAATTCTTTTCAACAAATTTATTTATGCATAAACTTAATCATAATAAGTACACCGCTAATATACACATAGTATTACCGGTGGAATGTTTAGAAATGTTAATAATTTTTTTAAACCCGCTTCTCTTTTAATATATCNTAAATTCTTTTATTTTTTAGTGCGAAATGTAAGTGTACCTACTATGTAACTTAAACAAGGAAAATAACACACAGATTCAAATCGCCTATCACCATAAATTATCAAGCAGAAGATTAAAAAATCCAGAAAGAAGAAAAAAAAGACTACTGTATATAATAATATTATCAATAAATTTATAAAATTGAAAAGCCTTTTTTTATCCTTATAAAACCCTTAAGTTAAAGAAATAATAGTGTGATATCAGTGATGCTTAAAAAGGAACAATATCAATCACTATTAACTTTGCAACAGAACTTAATACCTTATTGGAGCGGACTAAGAAACACGAAACGAGGTATGATTGAAATAAAAATAACGCACTGCGAGCTAATGATAACTTGTTTATTGTTTAATTTGTATAATTCTAAGCGGAATTTCAAATAAAATGCATTAAAAGCAGAATAATTTATTCTTCAAGCTAGCCAATGCAGACACGGACACAGGGAAAAAGGAACCAAATGCAACACTTTTCGAAAATATAACCAATTGAACAAAACAATATACATGCAGTTAATCCTCAACAATTTTAACAAAAAACATCATAAATAAAAGGCTTATCAAACTACTCATAGCTCCTAACTATTAAAAAAATGCAAATAATCATCATTTAATGAATACAAATAAGTAATAGGTATAAGTTGAATATATTTTTATAATAAAATACCTAATATAAACAATATATACATATAAAGTAAAACATGTAAAAATTTATAAAATAATTAATAAAACAATTTACTTCTTTTTAATTTTGATTTATTTTTATTATTTTACAAGTTTAATATTATTTACGTGATAGAAAATATTAGCCGTAAATATAAATAAATAATTACCTAACGACCTATTGCCCCCTTAACAAGCAGCGTACTCCCGTAAACTTCGAGGTACTGGAGGAATTGATCTCACCCTAATACGACACAAGGATTGCATAACACGTCTCCCATCTACCTGTGTTAACGCTTCAAATGAATATCGAAATTCAACATCACTTATTATATTTATTTACTTATTTTTTTATGTGGGCCACGTTAATATTCTGGGTTGAACTTCGCGTTCGCCTCCAAAGCAATTTCGTCGGCATCATGTTCTTGTAGAACTGTTACGACTGGTGGTGCATGATTTTTGACTATTACCCTTCCAGGGCAAAAATCTACCCGGCAAACAAAATATTGCCTGGAACTATCCGCGCTTATTTATATTAAAATTATATATGAACTGATTATGGTCTACCCATATTGAGCTTCCTGTACGAAAGCCTTCATATCTTTCCCTATTATTAAAATTAATATGTAAAACATAATTTAATTTAAATAAATTCTATTTTCATTAAAAATATAATTAAAAAAACGCAAAAATAACTTTAAAACATATATGTAAATCTTATATTAATAAAATATATAACCATAAAGTAAATTGCGCAGCATGTATTTATCTAATAAAACATTTTAATTAATATTTAATAAGATATAATGAGTTTTAATAAATATTTATAATAAAACTTACATTTTCAAATAAAAAGCAAGTATTTTGTATATAAATAAGCTATTTGATAATAAAAATACTTCTTTTTTGCATTAAACTTACGCGCTCTCAATAAACAATAGACGCGCGCTCAAATTTAAGGTTATTAGATTAGATTAGACATTTTTGTTTTCTAAGAAGTACTATATTTAAATTTTTAGCTAAATTAGAGCTTGATTTATATGGTACTATCAAATATTAAATTTATATATTTTGCTCATCATTACAAAAATAATATTGTGTTTTTTCCGACGAAATGTTTACTTATGAAACCAAAAATCATTATTTTATCGATATTGTTCCCAAAGTGGAGTAAGCCATCATTTTAGACTACCCTTAAATATTATAATAAATAATAACTTGTTGAAAACATATATTAATTAAAGATGCAACTGCATTAATTCGAAAAAAAAAACATGAATCATATAAAAAAAATTC
>NEEE01002065.1:36659-47954 GCA_002278615.1 Pogonus chalceus
AAATATATTCTTTAATTCATTAAAAATAAATAACAAAAACAAAAATTCAAAAATAATTACAATTATGAGGTTTATGAACGAAAAATGGCAAAATGGTCCAAATTTACGCGTCATAAGTGAGTGAACACTTGTGAAACAAATGATGTAAGTGAGTGAACACTTATTAATAATCTTTTAAGTTAAGCGCTTATGATATTAAATTATAATAAAATAGTTAATAACTAATATTTCGTAGCACCGCCTTTTGCTTTCAAAACCGCTTCAAGCCTTCTGGACATGGATCTAACCAAATTTTTTGTCGTTTCAGCAGGAATTTTTGCCCATTCTTCTTCAATTGCTTGATTTAGCGATTCCTTGCCCGATATATTCTTTTGTCTAGATAATCCCATAGATGCTCTATGGGATTAAGATCCGGTGACTGGGGAGGATGTTCTAATTGTTTTGGTGTGTTATATAACAACCATTCCTTGACTAAACGCGCGGTATGCTTTGGATCGTTATCTTGTTGAAAGATCCAGGTATTGGCCAGTTGAAGTTTTGAAATACTGGGTGAGAGGTTCTCTTTTAAAATAGTTAAATAATCTTCTTTTTTCATTTTAACATCAATGAATGCTAGATTTCCAGTTCCAGAGGCACTCATACAGCCCCATACCATTACAGAACCGCCACCATGTTTCACAGTTTTTGTTAGATTCTTTTGTTTTAGTTCTGTATTTTTTTGACGCCAGATTTTTTGATTTCCCTTATTATTAAAAATTTCGAACTTACTCTCATCAGAGAATAAAACATGTTCCCAGAAGAAAGAACTACAGTTTTTGTACTTTTTAGCATACTGTATTCGTTTTGCTTTATTTATTTTTGATATCAAAGGTTTTTTTCTTGGAACTCTTCCAAAAAATCCTTTTTCGTGAAGAGCTCGTCGCACTGTGCTAGTGCTAATATTTTTTCCTGAAGCTACGGAAAGCTCATTGGCAATTTTCACAGCACTTGAACCTGGATTCATTCTTACTTCTTGGGCTATATTGCGTTTCTCTCTGTCATTTAATTTTTTTAGTCGTCCTGATCGCTTAAAATTTTCAATTATATTAAAATGAAGATGCTTGTCAACAATTTTTTTTATCGCGGATGCTGATCTGTTAATAGTTTTTCCGATTTCTCTTAGAGATTTGCCTTCTTGGTGTAATCTAAGGGCTATTTTTCGAGTTTCCAAACTAATTTCCGTTCTCATCTTTAATAACTAATGAACACGGGCAAAAATTGAAATATTCAAAACGATTTTCTAATAAGAAATGCTTAATTATTACTCTTAAAACATGTGCTTGAATCTAAATCGCAAAGTAAGTGCATCGAACATGATTTAACATAATTATGAATAGCTTACTTCAATTGTTTCACAAGTGTTCACTCACTTATGACGCGTAAATTTGAACCATTTTAGCATTCTTGATTCATAAATCTCATAACTGTAAATATTTTTGAATTTTTGTTTTTGTTATTTATTTTTAATGAATTAAAGAATATATTTTTTTTAAAAACTGTATGAATGTGTCATATATAACGAACATGTAATTTTAGATCAAATACAAAACTTTTAACTGTTTACTCACTTTTGACGCTCATAGTATATTTATTTCAAAGATGGTGAATAATTAAAAGAACATCAAATGTTATAAAATATAATTTATTAACAGGTATTTATTTTTCCCGAATTCACTTTACGTACTATTTATATTGAACTGGCCGCCTGAGCCAGCGAAACCCCTTTAATAATCGACCAACATTGTTTCAAAAATTTTCCAGTAAACTCGCAACACAAATGTAAACATGTTTACAGCCATCGCCCGCGACCAAGGCTATTCACCAGCGGCGGCTTGTTCATTACAATAATATAGATTTAACAACTAATGAAAATTTTCTTATGCACTTTCTATAAATTATTTCCTAATAGAATAAAAAATGCAAAACATCTCAAAAACATTTTTATTTATTTAGATTTTTTTTTAAATATGTAGAACTTACTTAACAAAAGCTGTATTGTTCAATGTTGTTAATTCATTTTGTTTTTATTTTCTTGTATGATTTACTCAATTGTAAGCTACAAATAATTATTCTTCAAATAGCTGTTTATTTTTTTTATTTTGACCGAAACACTTGATACACTTTTAATCTGGATAGAAATTTATCTTCACTTTCTGCTCAAATGAAAAGCATTCCTCGGATAATCATATCTTCTTAATAATTATAAGTTTCTCTAACAATTACTATTTAATTTGTAAAAATATGTATTATTTTTAAATGTTTTTTTACTAATAATAAAATTTATTTACTAACAAAAAAAATGAATAGTTTTAAGTAATTATTATTTATATTTTCTTATATATTATTATTTATATTTTCTTATTTAAATACAAAATATTTCATTAGTAACGTAATGGACACATCACGTCATTATTTATTACCGAATCTATTGTAAACACATAAAATATTTATATTAAAATTATATAAATAACAACAATCGATGTAGTTTAAAATAAGTAATAAATTTACTTTATTGTTCAATACATAATATTTACTGTGTGAAATAAAGTCACATGTTATTTATATTTTGTTTTGCAATATTTAATCAGAAACCGACATCCATTTCTATCGTGCTAGTTAATTTTTATATTCTTTATGTTTTACTTCTCTATACACCTACAATCTGTCCCCATTCTGCGATTTTAACCTTTTGGACAATGAAGTATTTATAATCGAATATAAGATATTTTGTCCACAAACCATACATTTCAAGACAATAATCTCTTTTTTCCAATTTCAATGTTCACACAGCTACTTTTCAACTCTCTAAAATAATATCTTGGTAAAATGTACAGAATAACACTGACCAAAATATATTAAATAAAATAATATTAAAACCGGTTTGATGCAATTATATTTATAAAATTATTAACGGAAGTATTTTCATTATTAAATGTTTTATCTGCACTTTAAAAATAAAAATAAAATTATAATTTTTACGTATTAAAAAAAATTGAATATAAATATATTTAAATAAACAATAAAATAATTTTGTAATTTTTCGGTTTGAAAATGCATATACATAAATATATTAATAAAATTTATAACATGGTATTTTTCTAAAGAAATATGAAATAAAAATGAAATACTTTTATGAATTTTATGTGATGGAGGGAAATAAAAACAAATTTGTCTATTCTCAAGAAATTGATATTTAGATATTTGAAATAATTTTTGAAAAGAATATATTTTTAATTTAATTTATATTTTTTCTTACAATTTTTAAAAAATGTGTTTGTATATTTATTAATTAATTTAATGCATAATAGTAACAATATTGTATAAATGTATTTATTTATGAGTTTTCTTTAAAATAAAATTATGAATCACTAATCTTTAAACACAACAGTACGAAGTGCATCCTCAGGATAAATCTGTAAAAGAGCTATTGTACCATCATTAAAGGAAAAAGATAATCCTCCATCTATGACGAGTCCTGCATCGTAACAACATGATTTTACAGTAATTTTTGATGCGAATCCACGGGGTTGTATACCTTTAGGTTGTGGCCAAACTCCCACAGATATTAAATCTCTAATTGTATAACACATTCGTCGATCATCTAAAAAAATATAATTTATTCTAAAATTTGTCTTCACAATAGATTTGATTATTTTACCAGGTGGGAATAATAAATTTCTATTATAAACATCAGCTATATGTTTCGCTAAACTTTCTGTTTCTCCTTTAGATTCAATATCTAACAATCTTAATAATTCAGCAACACTTTGAGTAGGTAATCTATTTATACTTAAATTCCAAGATGTAGATCCTGTTCCAGTACATACACACAAACCAGAACATTTCATATTTGTCATCTGATTTGAGCCATTTAAACTCATCTCTAAATGAGATACTCGAGCAGATAAATATTCTCCCATAAAAACCTGAAAACATTATTTTTAGCTTTATGTATTATAATCGCTTAAATATTTTAATTTATCTACATATGCCAATATAACACAAGTTCAAATTCAAGAAATTCTGTAATAAGTATTTTTCTTTTCTTAAATTTTCTTATTCGTTTTCTCTTTTATTTTATTACATAATCATTTTGCAATATAAATAATGAATACTAAAAAGCAAGATGATATTTAACTAGCACATAACTACTAAAACGTTTCCTTTCAATTCAATTATGAACAAAATACAATTTTAAAATATTACACGCGCATAAATTTAATATACTTTCTTTTTAATCAATTCAGGCATTTAATGTACAACTTTTTAATATTATTAAAGTACTATATTTAGCACAACACTCCCGTAAAATCATATCTTGGGTTTAGTACCATTTTGGCAAATATAACGTTCTCCTATGTTTCATAAGCATTCAAACTAAATGATACTGTGCTGAACGGTTTTTAATCCGAATTTCTTATTAAAAGAATAACTTACGATCCAGGTTAATTTACGATAATAACCATTATCATGAATATTAGTTTATAAAACAAAAGTTATATTATGTTAGAATTTCCTGCAAATTTTCTTGCAATATCCTGAATATGGTCTTACTAAAGTTTATGCATTCTCCAAAATTAATAAGAACGAAATGTAATAACTCTTATAGACAATCAGCTCTTAAGTTTTTTAAAAATCTTTTCAAAGTTATATGATGTATATACGGTACGGTCAATCATTTTGGCTCACCCGGTATAATACAAATTTAAAATACATATATTTGTACACCACATCAGTAATGCTCTCATTTTTATTCTTAGAGATCGATTAATCTATTAATATCCTCGTTATTTAGCATTTTAATGTTATAAATATTACATGATACTCATGTCAGTATATTCAATAAGATTATTTATTTGATACGTATTTATTATTAAACGTATTATTATTAAATTATTATTTTGTTTCTGATGATGGTGTAAATACCGAAATACGTATCAAATAAATAATCAAATTAAAATATTTTGGACAAAACCAAGTGTTTTTATTTATAAACCTTTAAGATTATTTAAGAACAATTTTTATACAGTCATCTGATATACATCTTTCCGATGTATTATGCCATTTTTATAGATTATAAAATTATATAAATATTATGCCTATTATATTCATGCAATATATTTCTGACAACTAACAATGTGACTTTTTTTAATCTTTAGTGGATTTACTGGTTGATTTTTGATAATATTTTTTTTTATAATTATTCACAATTTTCTTTAAGAAAATATAAACAAAATTATTTATGGAATATAAAAGTGGTTATAAAAATTGTAACAATAACAACTGTTATTAAAAATACTGATAATAAAGAATAATAAAAATACTTAAGTTAATTTTTGATAATATATGAAAAATGGTATCTTTTTATTACTTTTAGAAAAATCAGAAATTTAATCTGCATAGATATGCTACTTAGCACGATATACACATATGTAGGCAAGATTTCTTATTTGTTTTTTACCTGTATCATATAGATAAGAGCATATGGTAATGACTTTGTTTATATTTAGGATTAATTTAAACCGTATAATAAAATCAAACCTAAAATATTTTAGTCACAAAGACAAATTTTACAGAAACATATAAATATAATATAGTTTATTCATATAAATCTAGATCATAAATCTAAATACTTACTTCATTTAAAGCTAAAACTGGCAATATTTTTCCATCTTTTTTTGTAAGTGCTTCCGCTACTTGCCGTTGAATTTCATAATCATCATGCTCATGTAAATTTTTAACTATGCTATCCCCTTTATGATTTATTAAAGTTGTTCGAATTCTACTTCTGAGTAACCATTCAAAGTTGCCCTATATATAAAATGAAGAAGATATAGAATATATTTAGAGAAAAAAAAATATTTTATACATTTTTTAAACGCTCTATTGCTTCTTTAATATTACTAGAATAGCTCTTTGGAAGGCATAAATGTCCCTCTGAACGGTGAGGATCCGAATTAAAACCAACAACTGGTTTACAATTATCATGAACTTTACTAGCTGCCAATAAAAAGGTTCCATCGCCACCAGTAGGAAAAATAACATCAGCCCAAACAATTTTATCCTCTGTATACGTATACCTATTAAGATAAAAATTGATAATAATTAATATAATATCTCATTATATATGCATATGTTACCTATTTACTATTTTTATTTCAATGCCCATAGTTTTCAATGTATCTATAAATCTTTTCTCAAACATTTTATGCAGATTATGGTAATGCATCATTTTTTCATAATTAGTTCCACGTTTTTGTAACATTATTTCTAATTCTTTCTCATTTAAGTGCCTATGCCTGTTACGCTCGAACTCATATCGTGATAACTTTGATACCACCAAACATTTATTAACTTTGATACACTTTGAAGCATTATTAATACTATATTGTTTATTTTGCTTAAAAATTATATTTAACTGACCTGAAATAAATAAGTATTTTTAATATAAATTTCGGTTTTTTTTTTTCTTCCTAGTAGAAAATTTTTACATTTTTAAAGGCATTACCATATCTTTAATTTTAATATAACAAAATAAGACACCCAAAGTTTTATTGTAGTTAGATCTATATGAAATATTTACAAATTTTAAAAAGTTTATAGACATTTTGTACCGTTTTATATTTTACCAAGATAATGAATGATACATATTATATATATATATATATATATATATATATATATATATATATNAAAAAAAAAAAAAAAACTTGTGAAACCAATGCCAAGGAGACTTTCACAAAATTTATTTTAAAAATTATTTTATTTATGTTGACAATTATCAATTTATCCGACTCTGAATGTGAAGTCGATTTTAGTTATTTTTAAATTGATGTTAATTATATATTTATTTATTTTGAAAATATATTTTTTTATTATTTCAATTAACTACTGAAGCAATTAAAATATTTAAAAAAAGAATAAAAATGTGTATTTAAACTACAACTTTTAAAAAATAATTCCCCAACTTTCAATGTGAACTTTTATACAAAAACGCGTTAAAAATAAATTCATATACATTTTGCACAAAAAAGATACTAAACAAATAAATAAAATTTAAGAAACAAATAAATGTGAAATTTGAAATTTTCTATTATATGATATGATCTTTATCAAATAGCAACTTTAATTTTTCGTATATAAAATAATATCGATATTAAAAATAAATGACATTGAACCTATGTCAATGTTACAATTAAAATTTTCTTTTTATCAGGATTTTGTTTTATTGTAAATATAACGCATTTCAATATTCAATCATAAACAAACCAAGTAGTTTCGAAAGATAATTAAGAAGTTTAGCTTGCATAGTGAAAAACAAAATATAACAAATTATTTAATGTTGATTTTTATCTATTTTATTATATTCATATTAATGTTGTTTTCAAAATATTAAAAATCTATAATTTTACTTATAATTTTGCAACAACATATAAAAGCAATAACTTTTATATACATACTTTTATTTATGTAATAAAATTGAAACACATTTACCAAAAGACCACTTAAATCCAAACAAATAATATTGTAGTGAACAAAATATCATATAATAAAATCTGTACGAAGTTAACGATAGCGATATGAACGAAACACACGTCAAAAAGCGATAGAAAGTTGTACCTTTTAACCAAATGATGGACCTTGATGTAAACTAGCCAGATGGATAAAAAGGACTTAAAATTTAAACTAAATGAACTATGTTATTCCAAATATTTAAAACTAATAATAACATATTTTTATAATCATAATTAATAAATTATCCAAACTTTTTTTATTTTTTTATTTATAAGTTTGACAAAATAACATGACATGTACGGGCAAAACACGCATCAAGTACAGGAATCTAGAGGGTCTCCTACGGGTTAGCCAGACTAGTGACTTTAAAACACAGGATTCAGCATGAAGACGACATATTATTAATAACAAAACATCAACCCTATAATAATATAAATCATAATAAATTAAAATATAAAATCAAATGACAAAGAAAAATTAGAAAATAAAATAATATAATCATTAATTTACCCTTATATATATATATAAACT
Organism: Pogonus chalceus; assembly: GCA_002278615.1. Lineage (NCBI taxonomy): Eukaryota > Metazoa > Arthropoda > Insecta > Coleoptera > Carabidae > Pogonus > Pogonus chalceus. The sequence continues at coordinate 44,745 of NEEE01002065.1, forward strand.
GAAATTTAAAGCTAAATGTAACAGTAACAATTATCATAAATACACTAGTTGCACGTATGTTTAAAAAAAATAGAATTAAAAATCAAAAATAATTAAATAGTGGATAATAAATATAGTTAAACAAACTGGATATTTAGCTATGGACATAAACGTAACTCTAATTTTTTTTTAATTTTATCTAAATGGCTGGTAGTGTGATTGGTTAAAAATTTGAAGCAGGCCGTCATTCATTTTAAAACAAAAATTACAGTTAATTAATGAATGTAATTTGAACAGGTAACTTCAAATTCTGAACTCAACTTGAAATTATATTACCAGTGTTTTGTTGAAAGTCTATAAAATATATAAGTTTATAAAGCAATGAAACAAGTAGAATTTTGACAAGTGGTAGCAGAATGGAGAAAAAAGTTAAGTTACTAGTTTTCCTTTATTGTGGCTATTGTTTTATTTATATAGGGCAAACAAGCAAATTTAACACAATTGAACACTATATGAAAAAAACTTGGAAACTAAAAGTAAAGTTCAATAAATGTAAAATATCTGCAAAAAAATTATTACAGTTTCATTGTAAAGAACTTACAATGTTAACATTATAAATAATATTTTTAAAATGGATGCAGTTTAGACCTTAAAGATTAAAACTGTAGTAACTACGATTGATTATAGCTTTATGGAACCCCTATGGACTATAGCCGAATTTGAAGTTTAGAAAAATTGGTTTGCAACTATCTGTTGTGAAGCTCTTAAATAATTGGTCTTTTTACCTAAATAATGCAATAATTTGAGCTGTGATAAGTTTTGTATAAATTTTTATAATTTGAAATATTGCCGTTAATTTTTTATTTTACCCTTACTTCATTATTTTATAAAATGCATCAATTTTTTAGTAATAAGTAATAAGACAAGAATATACTATTGAAATAAAAGAATGTAATTTTTTTATACAAAACAAAAGGATTACTTTTCTCAATACAATTTATTTTTATTTTTTTTTATTTTTATGTAACTATTGTTTTACCAACAACTAGTTTTAAAATAACTAAAATATATAAAAATTAATAATTTAAAAAGAAACATATTTTCTTAGATTTTAATTAAATTTTCGAAGGAATATATGTACAGTAATATAGATTTAATGTAAATTTAGCAGTTCTAGCAAATATAAATAATAGTAGTGTAAGTATTGCATAGATAATATGAAAATCGATAAACTTAATAGATTAAATAAAAATTTTAATTATTAGTTCAAAAATTGATTTACATTTACAAAATAGTTTCATTATTATCTGTTACTGCACCAGACTTTCAGTTTAAAATATTACAAGACGATGAATATTTATTTGGGTTAATACTTGACAATGAATGAATCATTCTATTTATGGTATAACGGTATAACTAAGATTTTTTTACTCCACCCCCTACGTTTCCAGCTAATGCACTATTGATTATGAAAATAAAGTTTTTATTTAAAATGCAACGTATTGTACAACTTGAATTATATAAATTTTCTAACTTGTAGCTGTATTGACTAAATACAAACTAATGCGAATTTCAAATATGTACATATCCATGTCAAAAACCATTTAGGTATCTATTATAAAAGTTCAGAAAGCTGCAAATATAAAATGTAGCAGATGAGAATATCTAAAGTGCAAACTTTGAAATATTAATTTAATCATTTTACTAAAAACATTTTTACCTTTTTTTCACATTGTATAAATGACATATATTTTAAACAATTGAACCCTACTTTAAATAAATAGCAAAAATATTAGTTTTAATGATTTAATGACAAAATAGCTATTTGTGTATTAAAAGCGCAAAGTGGGACATTGTCGATTGAGAGGTTGTTAGGAGCGCGGCATTCTCTCGAAATCGACAATGTCCATTTGCGCTCGAAACACACACAACATTTTTTCTACTGTCGCCAAAATGGAGTCATCAACTATAACAAAAAATAATAAATTTTACATAGCAGGACATTTTGTTAGGTTATGTCGCTCTAGAGCGGCAAAGTAACATTTTGCGTTGACAAAAGAGAGCGCAAAATACCTACTTTGTATAGCGTTTGTAGAAAAATTATATTTTTAAAATAGACAGAAATTAATTTTGTTTATATTTAGCAATAAACCAGAAGAATACTTGATATATACTACGAAAAATATCTGTTTTTTCAATGGTTTTCATATATTTTTTTTTTTACTTTTATATAATTAATTAGCTATTTTTTTCATTAATATATAATTTAAATAGCCTAAATAGCATTTTAAGATTCTAACATTTATTTTAACCCTATGTCTATACGGGCTTTAGATGCGCTAAAGACCATGTATTTTTCTGCACTTTACCTACTCACTATAAAAACTGAAGAGAAAATAAGACTACATATAAAATAAATGTGCTATAATTTTTCATTGCAAAAATTATATATAAAAATATAAAATATTAAATTTTACTAGATGAAAAAGAAATAATTTTAAAAAAATACAAGGAAATAAAATCAAAATAACATTTTGTTTTATATCTTACAACAATAGTTTTATTCTTGAGTATATAAACTTTGACCAATAATAACTAGCAAAAGAATTAAAACAAGAAAATATGTATTTGGATTGAACTCTGTAAATTTAGTGCGTGATGTGTTATTTTTTACTTAAAAGGTTAATTGCTCAAAATTTTCGTCAAACGTCATATGTATGTATATAAGTTCGTGACCTGAAACTGCGAGATAATATCTAAAAACAAAAGTTTAAACAAATTAAAAAATCGTTTCTATGGTAGTACACGAAATTTTCACACCACCCTCATATATTAATTTATTTTTTTAATTTATAAATATGTGATTATTAGCATTACGGTATAACTTTTATTAATTTGATGAATTTATAAACAGATAAACTTCAATTTTATTGGGAAAATTTGTCACGTTTTTAATTTCGCAATTGATAAAGTTCCAACTACTAGCAAGAGATTGTTGCAATCGATCTATTCTAAATTCCAAACATTATGAGCAGGATATAATATGTATTTACACAACCTGAGAATATTTATTTTATTATTAAAAGCAAAAATAATCTGCAATTACGATCTTACCCAGTAAGACAGAATTAAAATGATTGCATCTATGTAACAGATATGCTGGTATTTAGAAAATAAGGGTTAATAACGACTTTTACTATTTAAATTTTAAAAATATTGCTTTTATATATA
>NEEE01002088.1:7507-26013 GCA_002278615.1 Pogonus chalceus
TTTTTTTCTATTTACAATTAAACAGTTATACACAACAGTTAATGCGTACGAATATTTTAATTTCCATTAATTATATTGTTGAAATCTTTTTCGGTATCTCCTTTAAATAGTAAATATAAATGAACACAATAAAATCAATTTTTAAGTTACATGAAGAATCAAAACAATAAAGTAAAATGAAGTTTCATTTGCCCAAATAGAAAACACTAAATAAATTTAACATTTATTCAGATTTTATTGATTTTTCAATAATAATTTTAATTTAAATGCAATAATAATAATAATAATAATAATAATTTATTTACTCTAATTATGAATATTATTAAAACAAAAGATTTCAACAACATATATAATAAACATTTATTTATATATTCATACAATAAAAATAATTATCTCAGTAATTAAAAACAGAATAATATATTTAAAATTTTGAAAATAAAATAAATAAATAAAATCTGAAAAATAAATGAACATTTTTTATCTTTTATCCTTAAATTGAGCTAAGAAATTTTATCCTTAATCCTATTTCCACAAGGCCATTTAAAATTTGAATACAACAAATAAATTTATAAGAAATTAGTCATAATCATAATGCCCTTTAAATTTTTATCGAAAAACGATTTGCTAAATAAATTCAGCACCATTTTATACAATCATTTACTAATATTAGATATTTAATTTATGTTTAATTTACTACAATGAACAACCGAAAATTATGTGACTAAAATTGGACCACGGGCTTTTTGATTATTTATAAGTATAAATATGACACAAATTATTTGTGTCTCCACAAATATTTTTGAGATTATATTGTAATCTCATTAAAATTATGAATGAAACTAAAAAATCAGCATTTAATATATTTAATATACCCTGAACACAAGTTATATGTACAAATAGTTTAAACATTGAAGTTATTACTGCCAATCTATGCGACCTGAATACACGTTTTAAATAATTAAATTCTCAATTGGCTGACAAGGTTGCAAAGCTGAAAACTGTAATGTATGCACTGTTTAATATTTCAACGTATTTATTCAGGTTATTTCGATTAAAAACGGCCAGATTATTGTTGATCTTAAAGTCAATAAAAACACTTCAGCAAATAGGCCCGAGTAACAAGTTTTCTAAATTCTTTCAATAGAAATGTTTTAGCTTTTAGATATAATCTATAAGGTCTAAAATTTAAACCAATTATTTCTGAGTTAAAAAATTCAAAATTATTATAATTAATTATAAATTTTATAAAATATAATGAATCAGTATAAAATCCATAAATAATTAACATTTGTATTAATAGAAAACAAGTTGTTAATTTCATTAAAATTTTAATTAAATCAATAGTGTACCCGAATAAAATAAAAAATATTTGAATTCAAAACTAATTTGAGAGTTAATGGTCATTGTATTAAACATTTATTAAATTTGATTTGTAATTAATTAATTGTAAATATGAAAACTTTGCTATAACTCAATATATTTTAATTTATTGAATTATTGTAATGTATATTGTTTGATAAATACCTGTTAAAAATGAAAATATTCCAGTGAAATAAAAACTTTAGAAATTATAGATTATCGTTGCTAGTTAAAGCGATCAAATCTCAGTTTCAAATTTACTGTCAGTCTAGTGGAATTTATTTTACTCCTTGCTCCTCTTTGTCAACATTCTGCAAATTTAAGGGGCAGGCCGGGTAGGTTGTTTGCAGAAGACAAGTAAACAATTACAAGTTTGTTATTTACAACGTGCAAGCTCGTTCGAGTCGTACACTTTTCTCACTGTTTAACTTTACAAACACTAGGCAACTGATCCGTTCTTCCACAAACGACTAAAAATTATCACAAATTAATGCCGTTCAGAGTTTCGAACGAACACTGTCTACACGCAACTCTCAGGACCAGGGATTGCATCAGATAATGTGTGGTCCCTTCGTATCGTTCCTAAATGGGAATAAGGTGCGTCTCGATGTCTTGAACGAGTTCTACCCAGTGTTGCAGTTCCGTGGGGACTCATTGTTTCCGGTGAAGATGTCAATTCTGGCATTTGCTGCTGCAAACAAATGTATTTCTTTATAATTTAAACTCTTCCATATAAATATTAAGCAGAAACAACTTTGTTTGTACATTTGAAGATTATTGTTCAATTATGTTTAATATGGTAAGAACAAGTTAGAAACAAGTTAAATCCATGTGGGAATAAGTCTAGAAGTGGAAGTAACTTACGAAATTCGTAAAGGCAACGGGTCCGTGTGGTTGTTGTCTGAGCGGTCCTGACCGCTCCGGTAATGGGAATAACGCATCCGGTCGTTGCACAGCACAAGGAGCGGTTAAAGGTGGCGGCTGTGGTGGTGCTCCATCTGGACCAGCTGAAATTTCAAAAACTTTCATATATAGAGTAAGAATATGTTAATAATTCTTAATATATAAAAGTTGACTAAAAATATGCGAAAAACATGAGAAATTTCAAAATACAAAAATAAAAGAAACAAAGCGAATAAGAGGAAAATTTACAAATATATTAGAAACTAAATGTAACTGAAATAGTTGGCAACGTACGAATATACCTTCTAGATACGAATTAATACAGACGAGCTCCTCGAGTGAAGATCCAGCAAATATCTTTTAGTGAAGTTCAGAGAGAATATGTATTTATAAATTACCCGTATATGTCAAACTGCTCGGTCTCTTTGTGAATAAACCAAAGGATTAAAGGATCTAGTATGTAAATATAGTCGGAGATTCCAAATGTTATGCAAACTATTGAAGATGGAAATTATGCTCGAAATTATATGCTTCAAATGAGACTATGTACGAGTGATTTAGATGACGTTTATTATTTAATGAAAATTGCTGCATTAACAAGATTTAAACCAAATTACTACTAAACGACCATTAACTGACGCGTGTATGCTCAATACTAAATACATACATATATGAAATTATACTGCACATTTCAAATTTGATTTGTATGTTTTGTCTATCAAATTAGAATTTCTATTTAGGTGATATTTACCTTGTTGACATATTAATTTACTATTATTTCGTACAACTCGCACTAATATAGCTTATAATATGAATTTAATTTCTATTATTATTCAATTAATACATGTTCTAATGTATCAATCTATGCAATTATAATTCTCACTAAGAGTAACAAATATATTGAATTAGTATAATCCTTAATAATTCCGCTAATAATAACAAAAAAGTACATAAATCTCTCTGTTTATTTGTAAAATTTTTGCTTTAAATTTAAAGTTCAGATTTTTAAGTGTTTATTTTTAGTGCATAATGAAAATTTAAACAAATCATTATAAATACGTTGGTCATTTAAAAAATATTGAGAATAATAGAAATTTTAAAAAAACTTTAAAAACCTTTAAGTTATGAGACTTTATAAAAGACTGCCTACCGGGCGAAAAATGTCTCCCAGTTGCTAATGTCTATTGCTATAGATATGCTATCATTTTTCAAGATTCCTCATTCGATAAAGTATCTTAGAATGATGAATATATATTCGGCTTTTTGATTAACAGAGTGTAAAAAGGGATTGCTGATTAACAGTTGGTTGAAAATATTTACTTTGTATATTTAAAAATCGTATTTCACATTTTAATGCGTTTCTTTTAATGTATAGTTACTTATTCATTATAACTAGAATTTTTTTAATCGATATATATTTTCATTTACTATTTATTTCTTCAAAGATAATACATAGATTATAATAAATCTATTTTCTATTTACAAATAGCTATTTATTTCTATTAATTATTTTTCAACCATTTAAGTTCCGGCCAAAGTTATATTATTCCCGAGTAAAATTATGTATTTTTTTTTTTTTCAAATTAACTTAACGTCCACAATGGATTGCTTCCAAATATACACGACTTCAACTCTCCGAAAATAATTTTGTGTAAACTGTCTCTAAATATCAATAAATATTTCATGGAATAAAATTTCTAAAAATCCTTTTTAAACTTTTTTAATGATAATACTCTCATAATCCTAAACACAAAAACTTTATTGCAATTTATCCAAAAAATATAATTATATTTATTAAATAATGTTGAAACTTTGAGAGTTCTAAATTTATTGCGTTAATTAAAAAAAAAAAAATTATTAAAAAGTTTAGAAATATACTTTTCATAAATAAAAACAGAACATCCTTCTCATATTTAATTTGAATTCATAAAATCATCTTACCTCTTGGAGTGTTAAGAATATCTGGTTGATGCTCTCCAGTGCCACCGACATTAACCGGAGACTGTCCTTGCATATTTCCACACTCAGAAACTGGCTTCAAAGTATACGCAACAACATATCTATGATCACCAGTGTTAATTTCAAGCATAGAATTCGGCCGAGAAGGTTGAGGCGACATTTTCTGCTGTTTAACAGAATCCAACTCAAGCTGATGTGTGCAATGGCCCAAATTGTCAGAGCAATGTGGCACATCTCTTTTGCGTCGGATTGCAAGTACAACAATGATAAGAACTGCTATACCGAGTGTCAGAATGACGCCAGTTAAAAGTGCAGCCAATGGAACAATGTTCATACCCGTATTTCCATCTGAAACAATACGATAAATCATATATGTAATGTTGTAAATTTAATATATTTTAGAGCTTTTCCAGTTTGTGCAAGTAGTTTTCTGTTTTATTAAGATGTAAGCGTATGCGGTTGAGAAATTTTGTACATTACTTTGATGTAGTTACAAGTTTATAAGATTATTTGTAGAAAATATCTAGTAAGAAATAACATAGGTGTACCTATACCGCGTAACATTACATTAGCAGTATAAATAACTGTACATAGGGGAAAATATTTCAAACTTGAATAGGTTACGGTAAACATATCCCCAATGACATTATATGTAAAAAGAACAAGTTTCCTTGAAAAAGAGATGAAATTTAAAAGCAACATTGTTACATGACTAAAACTCTCTAAAGAATACAAAGTAGTAACTCGTCGAAAAACATTTTAAATTTATATTAGCCTTTGTATCTGAAATAAATAAGTTTGGAAAGTTGCTGGTGCCAGTGGTACATTAAGAAACATATTGACGTTGCTACTTTTCGTCGAACTTTTCGCAGAATAAATGCAGTTCACATGAAACTTCTATCGTTTTAGACAAAAAGACAATGACAAAAACTGTATAATAGTTTAACATAAAATGTTTCACAGTTGGAATAAACTCTGCATTATTCGCACTGCACTTAGACCCTTAAATAAATAATGAATCATAATTAAAATTTTACAGTACTGTTCTCAAATACTGTGAATCATTTATCATCCAATGTTCATTTGTACTGTTTAACTACATTTTAATTTAGGAATTAATAAATAGAAACTTATAAATTCTACAGCAAATATTTGCCATTTTGCTTATTTACTTAAAAAACATAAAAGAAAACAAAAAGATTTACTTATTATAAATAACTTCACCGTCATGAAAAAACTGTAATATCTTTTATAAAACAAGTCTGTAAATTACAAAAAATGACAGGAAAATTGCATTTTTTAAGTTCATAAACACTGACCAAAACATGCAAATATGCAATTTTTTACTTCTATTCATAATTCTTTTAAGATATTAGTATATAAATTTACTTTATAAATCATGTCTGAAATATATATTAAATATTGTGTTATTTTTTAACTTTCATAAATAATAATCATTTTCATGATGTAGAAAATATAAGGTTTTCTTTGATTGTAGTAATATTACTTTAAAATTAATTCAAAGAGTAGTTACATAATATTGTATAAGGGTTTTAAAAAAGAATGAGGGAAATAAAATGCGGGTCTTAGTGATATTCCGTAACATTATTACATAAATAATAACGGATAATAGAGTACGAAAACCCGTGTTACCAATTCACTATGTAAGCATAACAGGAAACATGTCTTTGTGGTACAGAAACATTTCTCACTCCTGAACCGGTAACCGCTGGTTGTAAATCCATCATTATCGGAATTCTACGTGCGTAACTCCATTATCGGCCACGCGCAGCCTTAAGTTGCGTAACGTAGAATAGTTGAGTGAACAGACACGATCCAAGATTCGCGATCGAATACCTAATGTGCGCCCTTTTTCCTGCCCTAGGGCTACGTACATGTCGCTATGATAGACGTTGGGAATGCGCAGTGTTCGCTTTGCCAACGGCTATGTTCGCATTACTGTGATATCTTAGCAGGAGCGTATATTTTAGGCAGGTTTACCTTGCTCTAAATGTGATGTTTTTAGATTATTTCAAGCAAAACTGATTTTTTATATAAAGTCGTAACTTTTAACTATATATAAAATACAACATACATTTTTTTCCAATCAATTATGATGTTCATTAAACAGTTTACAAAACTTCTTTATAATTGTTTTAATTTTTACATTAATATTAATGATTATAAAAAATTTATCTATATTTTCATGAAATTCAAAATAATAATAAATCAAAATAAAATATTTCAAGTTTGAAGTTACTATTAGCAAACATATAAATATTCATAGTATAAATAATAATTTTTTAAGTTGAAATTGAGTTTATTTTGAAGTTAAAATTCAAAAAGTAAAAAAAAAAATGTATGAAATTTCAATTATTTGAAATATTAATAGTTTACAAGAATTTTATATTTTTAAATAATTCGTTGCAAATAGTGCCAACAGTTATTTCCATTACATTTTAAACCTTGAATCAATTCAGTTCATAATTTGAAGAGAGCGGTTCAAATCATATATAAAAGAAAACTGCAAATTTTTATTTAAAATAAGTGACTGCCAACTTTAAATTCTAAATCGTTATATTAACCAATGTAATTTTAAAGTTTTGTAAGTATAAAATAATAGTTTTTCATACCTCCGTAAATATAATCAAATATTTAATTTTATAACTAAATTGAATTTGAAGTTTTTTATATAAATTTATTCAAAAAAAACTTCGATAAATTAAATGTACCATTTAATATGAATGAAGTTAAAAATTTCCGTAATCTTCAAAGTTTTCAGTTTGCTCGCATCAGAAAATAAAATAAAATTCTATAGTACCGTTGTTTATGCTTCTGATAGAATGTGTATTTTCTGCTGTGTACAAGTATCGGTTTCGCATCTCACCTGCGATATGGTTTCACTTCGCTTTGATATCGATTCAGGCTTTAATATGGAGACCGTTTCGTGGACGGTCGATTAGAAATATGGCCGCTTGGGACGACAACGAGACGCGAACAACTCTAAGGCTACAATTCTTAAAAACTTGTGCATACCTATTTTCAAGTTTTATATTCAATTTACGTTCACATACGGTTTAAAAATTGGTGTTCAAAAATCTCGAAAGATATTCTTTTTATCTTTTTTTCATGTAATTTAATTGAACTGAACTATAATATTTAGCAATATTGCAGAATAAAAATCATTGAAAAATAAATTGTTTCATTCAGATTATGATAATTTCTACTTGAAAATATTAAAGAAAAGCACTTATACAAAATTTTAAATAAAATAGTTATTTTTATATATAAATTAAATAATAGTGTTATTAGTTTCTATGAAAGTTTTTATTATGAAATAAAGTTTTATGTATAACGTTTAGTGTATTTTTAAGGTTTGGAAAAGGAATATATTGTAATGGTATATTATAAAAATTTAAATTTAACGGTGTATATACCATTATTAAAAGCACTTTAGTAATATGCGGCTTTTTAAGAAATTCAGTTCACTATGAATTGAACGTCTTGTAAGTTGGTGTGAAGGTTCGTGAGTCGAAGTGCAAATGTATCCTGGCGCCTGGCACACGGATATAATCTTTCCAAGTTCACTTGCCTTAAAAATGGAAGCTCTTTACTGAAAGTCCGGTCTAGTATGGAACATGGTGTGGTCTCTCACTAGAATTTAAGTGCTGAGCAATTCAGTTCTCTGCTCTTGAATTCACAGTACATTGTTGCTTTTGTGAACGCAACGATAACGATTGCATCTGTGCTAAATGTGATAACACTTTCCACTCAACTCAGAACATTTTATCGAAATTCAATACCTACTTGTTTTATATTTAATTCTTTTATATGAATAAATAATGTAATTTTGCTTCCGACATGAAACTATTTTACGTTTATAACACATTGAAAGAAATATCATTTCATATTATTATTGCAGTTATTAAGAATATTATAAGTATATAAGTTTTGCATTTACAAGAAACTATTTATATAAAAATATAATAAGATTTTTTTATAAAAGTATTTGTAGACCACATTATGTCTTATAGAAATGAATTATTATATTTATAAATAATATTAAGCAATATGTAGAAAAGATTTTCAATAAACTATGCAATATTTTCTTTTCCGTACATGAAAATAAACAAAGTTAATTTTAAATATTAATTTACTGTATTTGAAATATGACGAAAATTAAAAATAAAAGTATAAAATTATGACTAGAATTCTAGACAAATCATTTCAGTAATAACAAAAGTAATAAATAAATCTATGGGAATTATAAAAATCGAAAGATAATTTAATTTATTTCNTCAAGTTTTATATTCAATTTACGTTCACATACGGTTTAAAAATTGGTGTTCAAAAATCTCGAAAGATATTCTTTTTATCTTTTTTTCATGTAATTTAATTGAACTGAACTATAATATTTAGCAATATTGCAGAATAAAAATCATTGAAAAATAAATTGTTTCATTCAGATTATGATAATTTCTACTTGAAAATATTAAAGAAAAGCACTTATACAAAATTTTAAATAAAATAGTTATTTTTATATATAAATTAAATAATAGTGTTATTAGTTTCTATGAAAGTTTTTATTATGAAATAAAGTTTTATGTATAACGTTTAGTGTATTTTTAAGGTTTGGAAAAGGAATATATTGTAATGGTATATTATAAAAATTTAAATTTAACGGTGTATATACCATTATTAAAAGCACTTTAGTAATATGCGGCTTTTTAAGAAATTCAGTTCACTATGAATTGAACGTCTTGTAAGTTGGTGTGAAGGTTCGTGAGTCGAAGTGCAAATGTATCCTGGCGCCTGGCACACGGATATAATCTTTCCAAGTTCACTTGCCTTAAAAATGGAAGCTCTTTACTGAAAGTCCGGTCTAGTATGGAACATGGTGTGGTCTCTCACTAGAATTTAAGTGCTGAGCAATTCAGTTCTCTGCTCTTGAATTCACAGTACATTGTTGCTTTTGTGAACGCAACGATAACGATTGCATCTGTGCTAAATGTGATAACACTTTCCACTCAACTCAGAACATTTTATCGAAATTCAATACCTACTTGTTTTATATTTAATTCTTTTATATGAATAAATAATGTAATTTTGCTTCCGACATGAAACTATTTTACGTTTATAACACATTGAAAGAAATATCATTTCATATTATTATTGCAGTTATTAAGAATATTATAAGTATATAAGTTTTGCATTTACAAGAAACTATTTATATAAAAATATAATAAGATTTTTTTATAAAAGTATTTGTAGACCACATTATGTCTTATAGAAATGAATTATTATATTTATAAATAATATTAAGCAATATGTAGAAAAGATTTTCAATAAACTATGCAATATTTTCTTTTCCGTACATGAAAATAAACAAAGTTAATTTTAAATATTAATTTACTGTATTTGAAATATGACGAAAATTAAAAATAAAAGTATAAAATTATGACTAGAATTCTAGACAAATCATTTCAGTAATAACAAAAGTAATAAATAAATCTATGGGAATTATAAAAATCGAAAGATAATTTAATTTATTTCATTTTTTTTTTATATTATGCAATTATAACATATTTGATAACTTTCAAAAATATATTAATTTCAACTTAAAAAAAAAACAACAATAAAAGATAGGATTTAATTTTTAAAAGATGAAAATTACTCACAACAACTATAACAAAATTAAACATACATAACTAAGAGTTGAACACATTACACACGCACGGATAAAAATTTAAAGAAGACTGAACTTAACATATGTACTAAATTGTTATAAATTATTGTAAAATATTACATAATAGAAATCATAAAACTTTCAAGCCTAATAATATAAAAAGAAAATAATCTGACTATTAAAAAAATGATTAATTAAATTATAAACACTTAAACAAAAATAACTGAAAATGTAAACATTGACACTCTTTAAACAAAAATGTAAAACTATAATGCAAAAATTTTATAAATAACTTTGAAGTAAAAACTACTGTTTAATATAAAACACAAAACATTTCAATTATATGAACATTTTGCAATTGTAACCGTAGATAATTATTTACCGCATTATCTTATTCGAAACTCTTTTAATTTTTCAAACTCAATAATTAAATATATTGTCGTCCATTTTCAAATGGAATTTAAAATTTTTATGAAAAGTACAATTTTAAACGTCTTTTAAAACATAATATGTTACAGAATTAAACAAGTTTTATATTTAATGCAACTTGGAATCTACATTCATAAACAAAATAAGAAAAATAATTTTGCTAAGAACGTGTAAAATAAACATGTTTATACTAAAAAAGTATTGAACTGATTTTTTGTATTTTACTACATAACAACATAATTTGTTTTGAATTATTCGTAAACAATTTGTCGGTATATGTAAAAATTTGCAAGTGACTTGTATTCTTTTACAAGGGAACGATAAAATATGTGTTTGTTGAGAAAATAAACATTGAAAATAAATTAAAATTGTCTGAGCTTAATACATTGTATTAAAGAAATCTAGAAATAAAATATTATTTTTACAAGATAAACACATAAAAATATATTGTACATCATTTATACATTTCGTAAAAGTGCATTTTCAGTTTATTGTAAAGAAATAAAGCAACAAATGTACACGTACATGCATTTACACAATGCACATACATTGTATATTGTACTGTACTCAGTGAATTGTATTTTATGTTTTCTCATGTAATACTGTAAAACAGTGATAACAATAGCATGGTGCTATCACTTAGAATAAATATATCTGAAGTGTGTTGTGTATATATGAGGTACCTATGCTGAGAGTCTGGAAACCCTGGAAACAAAAATACATCCTCAACACAATACAGAACAGGAAAAGAAAGAGTGTATTGTCGATATCCCTAAGGGCCAGTTCGTCACCGAGACAGAATCGACAGAGAAAGATGTGATACGATATCCACCGCGCACTAACGGATAGACAAAGACCTATTGGATATCCTTGTACTGTGCACTAACGGTCGCTATCTCTACATCACTCCTCTAAAGCATCAGACTTATAAGTTCCAATTTAGGAAAGATACCCCAATGTCTGTTGAAAAGAAGAAGGAAATGGTCACACCGTACTTTCTAATATTGTAGACCTGTTCAACCATACGTTGTTCCACGCGATCGAAAGCCCGTTGTAAATCTGATCGAGCTTAAATTTATCGGGTGCGGAGAGCTTTAGGAAACTTGCAGAACTGCACTCTACACCCTATTCTTCAAGTTTTTTCTTGCAATACTTTTCTTACATTTATATAATAGAACATTTTAGTACTTTAATTTTCAAATTATTTTAACAAGCTTAACAATTCTTTAAAATATAATTACTTCAATAAATTTCTCTCATTTAGCTTCAAACGAATAAAAAAAAAACAAGTTTCTAACTCAAAGAAAAAAATTATATGTCAAATATTTGCTAACATTTAAAAACTTTAATTGTAATATATTCCTTTAAGTATCCATTTCTTTCAAGAATATTAAGCTGATATCTAATTAAAACCACATCTTACAATTAGTTTAAATAAAAATAGAAATAATGAAGAGAAGATTTTTTTATTATGAAATATGTATATTTGTAAGAATAATAACCAGACCTGTTCGTTTTTCTGCATCATTAAGTGCAATATCTTCAAGAATAGTAACTTCACTTCTTCCTTTTGCATTCTGAGCATACACAGCAATTCTTAACGTTGGTGGAGGTGCACCTGATGCTAATTCAGTAGCACCTAAGCCCCCAAGGCTTACACTAGGACCAACATTCGGTAGTAAATCTCCAAGATCTATTCGAAAGACAGGATTTTCAGTGTACGGACTAGTTAGATTGAGTCGCATATGCATAGTGCTTGAATCATACGCTTCAAGAATGAAGCGTTGTGGAAGGCCGCCATCATAACCAGCACGACATTCTACCTCCAGGATATCAGCACTGTTATTACTTGCTGTTCGGAGGGTGCAATTACTTGGGGGATTTGGTTTCGCTGAAATGAAAAGGATAATGTAAATATTTTAAATAAATCCTTGTAGTCTAGCTGTTTTTGAAATTAAAAAGAAACTTAAAAAAGGAAAGAAAATAATAATAAATTGCAACAAAATATTATGATAAAAATTAAATTATTATGAAAAATCATCTTGAATAAATATCTTCTTAAATAGATCTTAAATAAAAATAAAATTAAAGCATATTAACTATACTGTAATTAAATTCTAAGAATTATTCTTCTGGTAAGCTAAGAAACAAATTGGAAGAAAATTGTTATTAAAATAGATTAAAAACAAAAACTTATTTATTTTTATTTATTAATAAAGATGAAATATATTTAAAATATTTGAATGCTCATACTTAAAAATTAAATTAATTGTATTCTTTTTAAAAAGGAAAAATAAAAATATTAAAGTTTTTGTTTTAATACTGATAAATTAACATTAGCACAGGCATCAATATTCCAATAAATTTGAATCAAAGTACAGTGGAAACGTAGCAATTTAGGTCTCGAGGGCATAAAAGTTTCCAAACATATAAAACACAGAACATATAATCCTGATGTATATAACACGACTGTACGGTTGAAATGTTAGCGCGTGTCGTCTGGCCAGTTGCTCTAATGCTCAGTCGCTCGTTCTCACTCCGAATCCTGCTACTGGTTCCACTCAATGCCGAGTGTTAGTAGCTTTGGTTGCCGCGCACCCGGTATGGCCCCGTAATGGCACACAGGGGGTTCCATAAAAGTTCTCTGTCCGGGAATTAACCGGAACAGCTGATAGATGTAACTGCCACGCAACTACGGGGAAACAATAGCAGACCAAGTTGGCAGACATGCTATTTTATATGGACATAATGACACTCGTTACAGTTACCGACCACACATACTCCGATGAAATTAGCACTACTTTTTTCTCACACCAAAAAGAGGATGGAAAAATTAACACGTTACTGTGAGAAATTTCAATGATTTCAATAAAAATAAAATCTACTTTTGTTATTTTTTGTTTCGGAAATAAAAATTATTACCGGATTCTTTCTAATGGGGAGATTTTTCCTGCTAGAACACTTTACTTAATCTATGTACTAATACAGCTAGTGTTTTTTAATCCTTCTATTTTTAATTTCATTTAAAAACAAATGCCCTAGGCGTATTTTATGTGGATTATGATTTTAAAAGCGGGAATATACTACCTCGAAATGGAATAGGTCAAACTATAAAAAAACCCATAAATACGTAATCTCTTAATAATATAAAATAAAAACAAATATAGATATTAAAAGCTTATGTCTCCATATAATTGAGTTCATATTTTAGTAAAAATTCAAGAGTCGGCGTATTGTTTTGGTTATTAATAATTTAATTTGTTTGTATTGAAGAATAGACCCTAAACGAATATTTTTGATAAAACAGAATATATTTTCCTGAAATAACAGAAAATAATATTATAAACTTACCAGCTGGAACAACTTGAAAAACGCAGGGCTCTAACTGCCTGCCAATAGTGTTCTGTCCCCAGCAGGTGAGTGTACCATAATCTCTTTGGGAAGCAGGCGAATACATGAGCTCACTCATGTTGCCTGCGGTGGTGGCAAACCGCGCAGGCGACACGTCGAAACTCTCACCACTGTTGTTGAATTGCCACACAAACGTGACGTCACTAGGGTCTGCGGTCACGTGACAACGAACTTTAAGGGATTCATCCAAAGATGCCCCGATCACGGCGATCTCGGGGTCAGCACAAACTGGTGCGTCTATGGAATCAACAATGAATAATTAGCAATTTGGTTATCTATAATTTAACACATGACCAAATAAAATAAAGAATAATCATTAATTAGTTGGTAAAGCTCTAAGATTAATTATTAATTTATGTATATAATTAAAGCATAGAAAAGTTTATGAGGCTATTAAATATATTAAATTGTTATTTGAATGTTTATAAAATATTATTAAGAAAAATAATTTGATAAATTATAATATTAATTAAGTAATAAAAAAAAAAAATTTCAATTGAGTTGCATATAAAAAAAAAGAAATATAAGAAGAAAGAAAACATCCCAAAAATTGTAATATTTTAGATATGAATAATGTGAGCGATAGTGCATATTTTAATATCACATATGCATGTTGGCATCCATATATCATTTTAATGCAGGTGCATCATCTTACATTAATGATTCTCATGAATAGAGATAGTAAAATGTGTCCATTCAAGTATAAACAGTTGCAAAATAACTTCGCTTCAACAGAACAATGGAAAGACAAAAGACTTCCTGAAACAAATGAAAAACCTACGTACGTACCTGCTCTTTTAAAAACAAAGCTCTTTTATATATTGAAAGAAGGGAGACAGATAGTGATTGTCGCTGTTAAGAGAGAGATGTCACCATTTAACGGGCGTGAAACGCGTTAACGTGAATTACATTTTGTCGTCGCGGAATACAAACTAACTTGGACGCGAAATTTAACCATAATTAAAAGTGACACACGAGTTTTAAAAGTTGAAGTAAATTTAATCAGGAATTTCCGAGGTAAGTAAGTGCATTAGCCCGAGCTCAGGCGATTTAGTGCTCCATCACTAACGAAATACGGAAGGAAAGAAGAAAAACGAAATCGGAAAGGAAAGTTTTGCGACCAACGATAAAAACTTAACGAACGCGACGACAGCCTAGCGCCTTTAATGCCGCAGTACTACAGAGGAGAAGTAACCGGCAGTTAGCATCTAGCTGGCAGTACCGAAGAAACTGAAAGGAGAAATGCGAACAAACTTAGTAGCATTTATGTTTTGCTTTGCTGTTATTGCGCATTGCTCTCAAATGCTACAATGCACACAACCGTGGTTTATCCTACCCAACTGTGTATATATAATTCTTAATGGTCACTGGTTTAAATTATTTACACTAACACTTCTGCTTTGAAATTCACATTTTGCACTATTTAATGTACACAAATTATTTATGATGAGAAACTACAGTTACTTCTTCATTTCAAAGTAAAACTCTTTTTTATTTTTTTTTACTAATTTTAAACTCTTTAAGTCGAGGCCGGCATAATAATAATTTCATTTCAGTTTTCCTCTACAAAAATTTTATTATAAACTAAGAAACTTAAATTAATTAACGAACCAGAAAACAAAAACAAAGTTATTTATTTTAACGATAAAAAAGGAAAAAAATTTTCAATGAAAATAATTTACAAATAGCAGTCGGAAAAATCTATTTTAAAAATTTAAGTTTAAATATTTCAACTTTGTGATATATTTTTCGTCTAGTATTTTATTATTTTAATTACTTAACTCAATAATTGAAATAATATAATAGCTGCAGGGGTGTAAAAATTACATTTAATTGAAAAAAAAGTATTAAAATATTTTGAAAAATTTGATTTATATTTGATCAGTGTAGCGATTCAAAATTCACATCTATGCTTACAAAACAATAGGATCTGAATAATTGCCGAAAAAAGCTCAAAACATCTGGGCAGTTCTCAAATTTAAATGTTATCGAGCATTTGTAGGATGTATTGAGAAGGAATATAGCATTTTCACAGAGTTATAGCAAATTATCTTTAAAAAGAGACTTACAGCAATAATGAGCTGGTTTCAAAAATTAAAAAAACTTTCAAAATTCAATGCAAAAGAGACTGAAGACCGGAAATGGCTTCTTCACGAAATATGAATTTTGAAAATTCTTCTATTTATGTTGAGATTATCAATTTGGCTGCTTTGAGAGTGAGATCGACTTTTGTTAATTTTTAATTAATGTTGAATTTTTATTTTGTTATTGTGATTTTTATTAACCATTTAATCAGTTAAAATAATAATAATGTTTCCTTGGCCCAACTTTAAGTATTTACTTTAAATTTATTTTTTATTAAATTTTTACTATTTCAAAATGATTAGTATTTTTATTTCAACTAAGAAATAGTTACATAGAAAACAGTCTAAGTAATACGATAAGAGCAATTTTGCATAATACGTTTAATCTATACAATCTCCTTCATATGTAGACACACATATAGAGCAAAACATATATTATAAATGCATGTTTAAGTATGGAAATGCAGTAGTTTTCGTGTACGAAGAAATAGTGTTATTATTTTACGCTTGAATTTTGTTAGAAAAGTTGGCGGCGACTACCCAGTTGTTCTATTCCGTTCTGTATATATATCCACGGAAGATCGAAATGGAAATTATCTTTGATGTATGTATTTATGCAAGATGCGATCCGGCTCGCTTGCTATTTTCCATTAAAAACTTAATTTCCGCGTTAGATCATTCTTAAATGGAATTTAATAAATTCCAAAGAATGTTTTATTCTTCAGATTGAATGCATACAGAAAAGACTGTGATAAAATATTTACGCGAGTTCTGTTAACTTTTTTTTTATTATTCAGAAAAGTAACGCTAATATTTTCTTCGTTACACATTGAGAAATATTCAATTTTAAATTTATTTTTAGGTAAATTGTTATTGCTTACAATGTCTTAAGAAATTTCCTGGAAAATATGAACGACTGAAAATTTGTAAAAACTTATATTTGTAGTATGTAAAATATTAATAATAAAATAAAAATTATTTAAACTTATACTTATGATTACTAAGAATAAAAATTCTTAAATCTAGTAATATCAAAAACAAAATGTGGAAAACAATTTTCAGTTAAGTTTTCAATAAACTTCTTTATAGTCAATAAGGTTTATAAAGATATGAGCTTTATATACAGAAGGAAATTATATATAATAATTAATTATTTTTTAGTTGGAATTGAATAAATCATAATACTATAACAATTTTTGTCGCTAAACACATGGCTCATACTATAGATAAAGTAAGATTTTAG
This sequence comes from Pogonus chalceus, assembly GCA_002278615.1. Lineage (NCBI taxonomy): Eukaryota > Metazoa > Arthropoda > Insecta > Coleoptera > Carabidae > Pogonus > Pogonus chalceus. Next base: position 24,582 of record NEEE01002088.1, read on the forward strand.
ATATTTATTGACAGCAATTTTTTTAATAGCGGGTAATGCTGTAAAATTACCTGACTAACAATTCATTTTTATCAGAGAAATTAATATTCAAAAGTTTTTAAAATAAATATTTCTTGAGCAAGAATAATACTTCATTATTAACAAAAACCCCATTATAGGAGCAGCCTATCATTTTTAAGAATTTTAAATTTATTGTTATCATTTAATTGCCTCAAATCACAATCTTTCCAAATAAGATAATAATAGTACATAGATTAAGAAAAAACTGTATTATTTAAATTTTCAAATGACAAAAACAAATTTAATTTAAGAATAATAACTTAGCTCTTTCTTATCTTTAAAAAATTAAAATAATGCATTTTTTTATACACTACCATAGCTTTTTTTAAAACTTATTAAGTATTTTATATTAAATAAAGTTATTCACTTCATCATCAGTTACTCAACATAGTTTTCGTAAAGAATAAGAAAGAAATATTTGTAAGGTTTTGTCTTTTTTGGTTTAAAATATTCTCAATTTTGATCAAATATAAAACAAGAAAAATAAACATATTTTCGCATAAATAAATAATGTAACTTTATGCTTCGGGTTGATTTTTACTTGTTTAACATTTATAATTATATTTGAGCATGAGTATAGACCAAACAAGAAATTTCGTGATCACAAAGGAAACGCAGTTACTGACAAAATCAAATCAGTTCGCGAGCATAAAATGCAGTACATTAATATCAACTTTCGTCGTAACTTTGAATTGAATATTAAATTGTAAGTTAATTGTTATAACATGCTTTTAAAATTTAAAACTTTATGAAATACAAAAGTGGAATGAAAACCTTCCCAATATTTATTCCGCGACGTGAACGAACCATTTTGTTATGAATTTTATGTATGTATGTATGTAGGTAGGTAGGTATAGTAACAACGTGTTATTAAATTAAAAACTATGGGATCCACGAAACATTCGACTAACTTTATGACGTGTAATTTAATTACAGTTTAGTACCGACTACAGTACCTTCAGTAAATATAACTCTATTATTAGCATATTGTATGTTTCTTCAAACCAACGTTATTAAATTACACTGTACCTTTCAGTTTAAATTTGTAACAGTTATACATTTTGTTACCCATTTCAAAAGTCGCTCTGTTATTTTTACGACATTCATAAGCGTATTGAGTCAAAACAGGAAACAACTAGACAGCTTTATTCTAGCTTGTAATATTTGAATTAAGAAATTTATAAACGAAATAAACAAAATTTCTTTGCATACCTATAAGATTTTTTTTTTTTTCTAAGAGGTTTTAAGTTTTATTTTTTAATTTTAAAGATTGATCAGTTAACTTTTATTTTGAATTTCATTTAAGTATTAATATAATACTATTATTATTATTATTATTATTTCCATGTGCATTTTATATATTTACAATAAT
>NEEE01002088.1:27811-50879 GCA_002278615.1 Pogonus chalceus
TTTTCATTTTTTTAAGTGCGTCAAAACAGATATTTTGAATTAAATTTTTAAATATTATGAATACTCCAAAGTTATAATTCAATAATATATAAGAGTTTGATTGTATGAGATGAATTGAAATCAAATATTGAAAATAATAAAATCACTTTTATGCGCCACTTCGTCTTCAGCTTATGGTGAGCGAGTTTTTTCATCATTTGGACATGTGCATTCAAAATTGATAAGCCCAACTAGGAACTAGAAAGGCTGGAAAACTGGTCTTTTTATTTAAACATTTAAATAATAATGTACCACTAAATGAATAAACGTTTTTCCTTTATTTTTGTTATTTATGATTTATTAAAACATGTTTTTATTTTTTTTACTATAATAAATTAATAAATATATATACAATAATAAAAATTATTAATTTTTTGTTTGATTTAAATCTCTCAACCCTGTTAGAAAGTACAAAGTGGGAAAATATGCGGTCAAAAAGTAATTATTATCTAATTATAAATCCTAAGCAGGCTGACCAAAAATTTTCTACCCTTCCACCACTGCACACCAGTAAAAGCTAAGGTAACACAAGCAACGTCAGATCGCGTACGCGAGCAGAATAGTGAATCCGATCTGAACTCCAAGCTTCAGGGTAAGTAACTAGCAAGGCTTACAGCTCTGGACCTAACTTGTAATCCGACTGACAGGGTCACATCGTGTCGATGAAAATACCAACACTACCTGACACTAAATCATACTCCATAGCATTATCAGAAACTTAGACGATTAAACTTAAAGCTAATTATTTGATAATATTATTTCAAGAGCCGAGTTATAAACTAAAAAATAATTTAAAGTAATAAAAAAATGAAAAAGGTTAAATTTATTTATAGAATCACCTAAAATGCTTATGAATAATAAAAGAAAATTTATTTGCAAGTTTAAAACAATATCCATCAAATAAAATACCAACAGATATAAAGCGTAAATTAAATAAATGTCGCTTAATATTATTTTGGATCATAATGTACAAGATAAATTTATCTAGATAAATTGCAAAACGACTTACAGGATTAGAACACATAAACGTTACGGTATGGTTAAATACAGGCTCTAAATCCGGTGACTTGTATTCATTGTGCAACGTGGTGGACCAGTAAAAAGGTATCATTAAAAATTCTATTTGTTCTGGTTGGTTGCTAGTATGTGTGTTTTGTGTTCTACGTATATTCTGTATTCCATTACAGTTGTACTTTGTCTGGACACCGGACTTTATAAGTTTAAAGCGAGAAAATTGTGCTCTTTTTTTAATTCTGTTTATTATTTCTACTCATGCTAAGAATTCTAAGTGTTCACCTGCTATTTCGGAATAAGGAAAACTACATTTTTTTGTGTTTTCATAAAATAAAATTAAACTTAATTATAATAATATTGTTATGAATTGTTTCAAACAAAATTAATAAACTTATGACAAATTTATTTATAAGTTTAAAGCATAGTTAAGAAAAGACAGTATGTACTTAAACTCTTTTGTTTTTCAGTTATTTTATTAAATTCTACTTTTTATCTAAAAAACTTGAATTTGAAGTAAACTGTATAAATAAATGATACCTTGCTTCAAATTCTGAACTTAATTGTACCACCAGCTATTAAAAGGTCATTTAAAATAATTCTGGAAGTTCGTACGCGTAGTGTTGGTACTCGATTAAATATTTTAAATGATGTACAAATCTTTTAATAGATTTTTGTCATGAATGCAGTAAGGTTTTCAAATATTTAAACAAGTATAAAAATAAAAATATGAATAAATGTATTTTGTACATCTGAAAATTGATTAAAGCAGGTAGGCACATAAAATAATTTAATATATATTTAAAAACAAGTCAAGTTAATTATTAAATTATTTAAAAAAATATTCAGCAGCGTCGACATTTTTATTCATAAATTTTAATAAACTTTTTGTATTATTTAAAATTCAGATATCTGATAAATTATATATTAACTGTACTTAAAGTATTAAAATTATATATTATCTATTTTTGAATTTGAAAAAAACATTGCATTATACAATAAAAAAATATGGATCTTAAATGAAATTTTTTTTTACTTAAATTAAATATGAATATTTATCTTGCAAACAAGTATAAATCAAATGTTAATTGAACGCATTTATAAATATAAAAAATTTATAAGTTAATTAATAACATTTCTTGTATGAAAAATATCATTTATAACATTTAAATTTATTCAATAGCGTTATTACTATATGTTTATTTCTCAATATAAAAAAAGTTTAAATAAATATGTACAACAATATGCAAATCTACTATAAAATATATTCAACAAATATTGCTACTGCATTAAAATTTTTAATTTAAATCTTTGATAAAGCAAAATGCAATCCATTTTTATAATAAACACGACACGAAATGACACACCTCCCATTTAAACACCCACATATATCTATAAAAAAAATTCTGCGTAGCGTCAATATTTTCCTACAATTTGCACTGGATTATTGCTTGCATATTTCTGCCCACACATAATTTTAAAATATAAAAATTTATAGCAAAGTAGACGGGATAAAAATAGAGTATGAAAACAATTGAAAGCATTATTTATTGTAAATGTTCGATGCTGTAAAAATATAATGAAATATCAAAATGTGGCATTACCATTAAATTAGTTTAATTGCATCTGTTAAATAATTAAAAATAATGACTATCAGGTCACATCGGAAACCTTTTTGGTGAAATTTTAAAACATATATGATATTTTTGGTGTGTTTGTATTTACGGAAATTAAATGAACTGAATAAATGTGAATGTATATTTATATATAAAAAAAAACATTGTTGAATAAAGTTAAAAATGCATTAGTTTTAAAATAAAATAAAAAGAATTCAAGCCTTGTGGGAAACATGAATTTAACAACCGACGTACCATACAAGGTGGGTGTAATACAAGGCGGAAAGCGAACTACCTTCCAGCCTTCTTCATAAGTCCCAAGACATGCTATGCGATTGTTGACCTTCGGCTTTATGATGAATGGTTGCGTACGGATATTAAGAAAAACCGGGCGGAAAATGTAATCCGTATTTGGCTGTAATTTATTTTTCCTCTACTGTTCTTTGTGTAACAAAACGTGCAGGTATCATGAGAAAGAAGTACTGTCGTTTATTATTCCATTACAGGTTGTCGCAATATGCCGTTCGTTACACAAAAATAGGTTCATACCATCTAGAGGGGATATATTAAGGTTTATATTCAACAAATTCTGTAAATAAACTACTTCAAAATCTTTAAATAATAAATTTAAGTCTATTTTTTAGGTTTTATCTCAAGTTTGAGAATATGTTAAAATTTTAACAAGCATTAAAACAAATGCACTCGCTTGGTATGTCAAAATAAGTTTTTATTATTCATAAAAAAATGTTTTTTAATTACTGTTTATTTTCTAAATTATCACCACAAGTATTTTAAATTAGAGCCCGTAAAACTGGAGAACAACAAATTACTGAAACTAAACTTTTTTGAATTTTGTAATAAATAAAAATATGATTTGTAAAAAATGGAAATATTTTAAAGTAAATATTATTGTTTCAGATTTAAATATAAATTTTAATATTTTACAAACTATCCGAATGTAAAAACAAGATTAAATATTAAGAACAGGAATTTTATTTAGGAAATATATTATCATAACTAGCTAGAATTTATAAATTTATGATTGTGGAAATATTTTAAAGTACATATTATTATTTCTGATTTAAATATAGTTTTTTAATATTTTACAAACTATCCGAATGTAAAAATAAGATTAAATATTAAGAACAGGAACTTTATTTAGGAAATATACGATTATAAATAGCTAGAATTTATAAATTTATGATTGTACAATAAGAAGCAATGAAAAGTTGAATTAAATTATCACAAAAAAATATTATAAACGAAATCTCTTGGCAAAAAAAATTGTAAATAAAGTTTTTAATCTATTCGTTTGTAATAGTCTATATTGTTGCATCTGATTCTACTTTAGGATAATTTTATAAATTAACAAAGTTATTATAGATGGTTATAACATAAAAAGTAATTAAGATTGTTCATACCAAATTTAATTACACTGTTATAAAAAAGAGATTCTTTTCCAAGGACTTTATTTATGAAAATTCCTAGAAATTATTAATTTTTAATTATAAAATTCTTGCTTAAAATTTGAGGCAATGATTTGATACATGAAAAAATAAACGAAACCAATATAAACAGCATTTAGTTTGTGACATGGAATTCTCGCGACATAGAATCAAAGACAAGCATGCAAAAGCAACGACACAGCGTGTGAAATTAAATTTCTTCTCTTGAACGCAAACGAGTTACAGTTCACAGAGACGAAATGCAAACAAATTTCCTGCCTTAATTTTCCGCATTTTTACGTTTACTTGCACATTTGTGATCTAGTTACAACAAGTTACCTTATTTCTAATTTTACATGGAGGTCTACTAAATAATTATAATAATTACATTTGTTAATTCACTTTTTTTGTTTGAATAAAACTTTGTTTACTTGAATTTCCTTATTAAATCAAAAATAAATTTAATGGCCATTAAAATATGATATAAATTTGATACCAATCGATTTTAATATTTGGTATGTATATATGTGTGTTTAAACTGGCTTACTGTATTGATTTTAATCACTGCTTTCCAGTACGTACTTGAATAAAAAATAATAAAAAAAAGAATTACGAAACAAATCTTGGAAAGATTCCAATTACTATTTGTTCTAAAATGTTCGAGATAACACATTTTATTGAATATCTAAAAAGTTTCTTCAAAGCTAATTTTAATATCCTGGTAATTACTTTTTATTTTATCTTACGTAAAGATTAAATTGAGTCGTATTATTAAAAAAAAAAAAATGATCAAAGATAACCGTTAAAAATGAGCAAACACGTGTCAGTGTCGCAGACTACCGCCTTTGCCATCCAACGGTCAGAGGTCGAAGTACGGTAGTACCATGTAATCTACGGTACGCAAGTGTGTGCGGATTTATAAGGAGAAGGGTCTTCGAGTCCTGCTGCCATCAAGCTGTCTACGGTAAATCTGCATAATCCACCAAGCATATGCTGTATTGCGGATATCTGGATGAATTCAGATAATCCAGGATAGTTTCAGTTTAGAGAGAAAAAATGCAAGGATTTTCTTTATAAAAAATTTTATGTGGTTGTGAAATATATTACTTGATAAATCAAAACTTTAAAGTGCTTTTTCTTTTCTTTCATTATTCTGTTTATTTTTCACGTATTTTTATTTCAAAGAAAATTATATTATTAACTTTTTTCTAAATATAAAATTTCTATTTTTAAAACAATTTTAGTACGTTATGGATAAAAGCCAAAGTCATGTAGTTGGTTCTTAATTTTCATTATCCGGATAGTATGCGAATTAATCGTAAACTGTTGGTTATAACCACAAGTTCTTGGATAAAACCTATAAATCATAGTTAGCAAAGCAAATATATATTTCATAACTATAATATTTATGACCATTATCAGTATAAAGAAATGAAATAAATATAAATAAAGTTAAATGACTAATTAGAACAAGATATGCTGCAGTTAACTTAGAGTTAAATTTTTTTTAAACGTTTGTTCGCTAGAAATAAATATTAACGTATTATGCATGTTTTCGTAATAAAATATATTGACCTATGATAGATTTTAGTATATTGTTTTTAATTTAAAAGATATCCATTTTCAAGTTTATTCTCGTATGAATTTCTCCAGTAATTTCGCTTATACAATAGATTTAAAGCATCTAATAAGTATATAAATGTCATTATATCAAAGTATATATTTTTTGTTTTATTAATAAACTTGATTATTTATTTATTTAACTTAAACTAACCAAAATGTTTAATATTATTTAGTTTTTATATACAGTTGAATAAAAATAAAGTTTCGATTTAAGTGAAAACTTGTTATGAATGTAATAAAATGAAAATCGGGAAATGAGAAATCTTGAAAAATGTTTAAGCTAGTCAAAAATATAAAGTAGATGCAGTAGCATTTAATGAAATTTCTGTAGCCAGGTAGTATTCCCTGCGGCATTATAAAATCAATATTGTTTACCATCATTTCGGTGTTACAATACAGGACAGTTTTAATTCTGTTAAAAGTCTCATCGTCATTAATATAATAACACGTTTTCGAAAGCCGTTGTTGACGACACGTAACTTGAAATTCGCTTTCTCGTTCAATTGCCGGCTTGCGTGATACAAGCCAACCTATACAAAAGAATAAAATGACCTATTTCTAACATCGTGATGCGATGCCGATGTTTAAATTTCTATTTACCTAGGCTACATCATAAAAATGGAGCAAATATTCGCGAATGCATCCATTGCATGTGACAATAAAATGAATGTTTTTATATCGATAACAGTGCATGCTTGTATTTATTGTTATCTAAAGTACAGTTTTTTTTTCTATGTTGTTGAAATAACTTGAATATCACGCTGCTAGGCGAATCGATTGTGTATGTATGTGTGTGTGCATAAAACAAGTTAACGTATCGTGTACAATGTTGATGATATGAATAACTTTTATAATCTACATGAAATATTTTTAATGCGATAGAAAGAGATTAACGATAGGTTCATCGTTTAATTCTTTCTATTTAAAGTATAGCCGTGTATTTAACTTTTGATTATAATTAAGTAATATTGCATATTTTATAGAAATAACATTAAAATCAATATTCTCAACTGTGGATTTTAAAATCCTTGCACGTAATTGTAAAGTGTTGCAATCATAATTGGTAAATATAAGTTCAAAATAGCAACTGCTTCAAAATTTATCTAAATAAATATATTTAGCGGTCGTAGAGAAATGTATTTTAATGTTTAATGTTGTCTAAGTATCCTTAAAAATTGAGCAAAATAATAGTTAAATTAATTCAGACTTGTATATCTTACTATTTAGATTTTATAAATTAAATTTTTTATACACAATTATTTTTAATCAAATAAAAAATTATTTTTAAATTTAATAATAGTTCTATTATAATGAATACTTTGGAATTTAATTCAATATATAAAAGTTAGTAGATTTAACCTTCTTTTTTTCGCGGCAGCAAATAATATTAGATTTGTTTATCTTAACGTCATCAGGAATTCGATCTTTATATTTATATTCATCAATTAATGGAATTGAGTTTTTATTTAAGTTCCAGAAGGTAGCAGAACTTTATCTTTTTATTTTAGCGCCGCGCAAACAAGTAGCAAAATTTGACCTATTTATTTTAGCATCAGCAGCTAGTTTAGCTTTACCTTTTTATTTTTATTTATCCATAATGGAATTTCATCTTTTATTTTAGCGCCAACAGGTAGTAGAATTTGACCTATTTTATTAAAGACCGGCAGATAGCAGAATTTAGCATATTTATTTAGGCTATTTAAATTTGAATGTATTATTTTAGCGCCAGCAGGTAGTCAAATTTGATCTTATTATTTTAGCGGTATCAAATAAAAATATCGACCTTATTATTTTGATGCTACCAGGTAGTAGTATTTAACTTATTTATTTTAGCGTTACCAGGTAGTTTGATTTAACTTTATTGTATTAGGTCAAGCAGGTAAAAGAATTCTTCATCATTATTTTGGTGCCAGTAGGAAGAAGCATTTAACAATTTTAATCTAGTACCAAACCCCTTTTACTGCATTGTTTTTTTTTTTTTTTTTGTAAGTCAGTTCGAAACATACAATAATCTAGTTGCTAAAACCAGTAGATAACTAAAGATAGCTCAGACAAATCTACCTATTACATTAACAATAAAAACTAAATTAAATATAATACTGAATACCCAGACAAGTTTTGAATTTATATCTAAATAAAATATATTGTATTCATAAAAATACTCGAATAACAATAAACAATAAATTTTAATAAATTTATTTGCTCATTCTGTACTAAACAAAGTTAAAAGCATACATTGTGTTGAATTAATTGTTATTGTAAATACGATTTAATAAAACAATTTTTATTTAACTTTTAAATGTATCTGTCAAATTAAAAACAATAAATTTAATAATAACAATAACATATAAAAATGTGAGTGATATATTTATTATTAAATAAAATAATAAAAGAATTTTTAGATAATTATAACATATAAAGATAAAAATAAATTGAAATATAATTAAAAATTTAACATTAATTGTAATAAATTAATGAATCATATCTACAATATAATTAAAATTATAACTCGATTTTTAATACTTTTATTTCAAATAAAAATAAAATAAAATCATGTTGAACGGTATAAAATTAAAAAGTTAATAATAAATGAAGTACGTCATAGTGGAAAGAACATAATAAAGCCAGTAAATTATCGGCAAAAACTTAAGAGGACTAAAAGTTCTTGGTATTAATAATGCTTATAAATATGTAAAGAATTTGAACGATAACGCTAAAGTACGTAATATTGCTTCTTCAGGTAATGTTATATTTAAGCTGTTTATTCTTATCAGCTAAATTAAACAACATTGAAGTAACGTAATAAAATTTTATACAGGGAGGGATATTACGTCAATCTGATACTTTAAGATTTTAAGTACTTTTTTCATAAGAATTAAGATTAATTTTAATTAAACTAAGAACATTTTAATGAGTTGATACATTTTATTAATATACGGGTATAAGATCTAAAAATATATATTTGATTTTTGGGAACAGTTATTTGAGCTAGACCAATTGAAATTATTTCAGTTCTTACGGTAATAAATGAAATGTACATTTTCTATCATTTATAGTACATAAATATATAAAGACGAGATTTATTTACATAATTCAAACCTATATTTAAACGATACAAGTTTAAACGCGTTTACAAATTATTTCTTATATATTTTTTAAATTAATACGGAATTTTCTAAATATATCACAATGTATCATGTAAAGTATTTTAAATTTCAGAACTTTATTGGTAAAAAAAAAATTCTGCAAATGTTTAAGGAAAATCATAATAATAGTTTTTAATCAAAGTAAATAAAATTTACACAAATAGTGTTACTTTTTATAATCACATGATATAGGATTTTTTTTCATATGAGTTATGTAGGATTTAATTTATTTGAAGCCTAATTATAAGTACAAATAAAAACAATTAGATGATTGCTATTTTGTTTTGTTAATAGAATGGCTAAAACTAAAACGCTTGCAGCAAATATTTCAAAATATTAATATAAATTAAAGAAAATCAAAATAAAAATTAATATTTTTTCGTTGGTAATTTTTTTTAACTAGTGCCTTAGCATAATGTAATCTTTTAATTTTGATAAATTGACAAATATAAGATTTCTTTCTTGCAAGTCGATCAGTTTTTTCTAAATATTCTTTAACATCTTAGTTAATATTAGTGCCCGAGTCGAAAAATTTGCCTTCATTTCAACCGCCTAAACCTCACGACTAGTGAGGTTTAAGCGGTTGATATGAGGTTCAAATTTGAACTCATCAAATGAAATTTTCAACCTCATTTCAACCTTCATGCTACATTTATTTCCCTTACTGTAGGTAGGAGGTTGAATTGAGGTTAAAATATAAATTAAATAAATAAATTGAACATCTTTAACTTCAAGCTCGAGATGCCTTTGAGGTTGAAATGAGGTTATTTCAACCTCATTTCGACTTCATAAACCTCTATCACGATTATTAAATGACCTTCAGTTGGTCCTTCATTTTAATTCATTTTGCGAATTGCGTCAAGATGATAGGTCTTTTATGCCCATATATTGAATGGGCTTTTTTTGAAATCAATACACGGAACATGGCATATTGATTTTCAAATAGTTATTTATTGTTATTGTTATTGTTGTTATTATTATAACTATTATTTTAAGAATTATTTTAGTGAGGTTGTATAGGTTTATTTGAGGTTGAAACCGATTATAGCGGTTGTATGAAGTTTTTGAGGATGAAATACGGGTGAAATTCTCGACTCGGAATTTGTTTAAAAAAATACGAGATTAAAATGATAAGATTACGGATGTTCAGTTGAAGTTCTATAAAGTTATTAAGGTTGAAATTAGGTTGAATTTTTTACTCAGGCAAGTTGTACAGGTTTATTAGAGGTTTAAACGCTGTTAAGGCGGTTCAGTTGATGCTGTGTGAAGTTCTTGAGGTTGAAATGAGGGCAGATTTTTCGACTCGGGTGTGCTTAACGTTTATTAATCTTTTCATTACGAATAATAAAGATTTTTCATAAGCTTGTGAGCCTTATTTGTCATCATATTGCTTTTTTATATATTTTTATTCTGTATTGCACCGTAAATCGACTTTGTTAAATAGTTTAACCTATTTCTGAGTATTATTTACCTGTCTTAAGTGCAAACTAACTACATTTTATGAATGTTAGTCTTTTCTAACAACATATTTTTAAATTTACTTTTTCGTTAAATGTCTTAAGGAAAAACATTTTTTTTTGTTACAAAGATCACTAGTCAGTGATCGATTAAAATAAAAAATAATAATAAAATAAAAAAGTTTAATATAATCGCTTTTTTACTTAATATATAATGTACCTCAAATTTCTCGTATTAAAAAAAAAATTGTTCATAACATGAATCGCTGTGTACAATCAACAAATGTTTTCAACAAATGTAGAAATGTGAATATATTATTCGTGTAAAAAAATGTATATTATATTAACGACATATACTCATTCCACCTTAAACTTCTGTTCGTTGAAAATATACTAATGTATATGTAAATTATCATCAGTTTAAATAAGCTTCAACATAAAAATTTATCTAAGTTCATAAAAAATTAATAGTTATTTTTATGGTAACAATAAAAATGTATTAATAAATTCTATAGAACCGTTAGTAATTAGGAATGATTTTAGAACGAACTTTTTATAAATCATTTTTGAATGTTTCACTAAGTTTCAAGTCAATATTATAACTGAAAAGCAGTGTATTGAATAAGTTTTATTGGCAATTATGATTTATTCGAAACATCGGAACAAAGCACATTGGTAAAATAATGTATTTTAATTAATAAATATCTAATTAAAAGTTACGGAACTTCGTAGTTCATAATTATATTGTTTATGCCCTAGTTGTATATAAAGTATCAACTGGTCTTATATATGTATCAACATTTCTTAAATGAAATTATATTTTTAAGGCTTCAATTAATTAATGTAACAGTCATATTTCATTTCAATGAAAATATTATTAAGGCATATAAAACATTCTATTTTCTAATCATTTTTGTTTATTTATTTAAGTTTCTATAACTTATACTTATTATATTAAAGTTGGTTGACTTATCAAATATAAATACATACAGTATGTTTTATAGACATAAATTCATGGTTTCAATATATTCTTTATTTATAATACTATTTGCTGCTATCATTTTCTTACTTTTTACTCTATTTATATTTCTATGACAGAAGTTTTGTAATTTACTAGCGAAGTTATATTTGTTAAATTATTTAATTATTCATTAGACACGAATCTATAAATAATGGAATCTAAAATATTGTTTAGCAGCTAATAAAAATAGTTTATATATTAAATAAAAATAATTGTTTTAGTATGTTTAAATTTGGAAGTTTAAGAATAATATTTGTATAGAATTTGAGGTTAAGTCGTCAGATAATGTAAGTTCAATAACATTGGTGAGTATCAGAGGAGAATAATTGTATAATATTAGAATATTGAATCCTGAAACGTCCATGAATAGTAAAATAAACAGTTTAATCAATCAGACAGTGATTAAGTTAAATTTATAGTGTGGCACGTTGCACGCTAATGATCCCAAAATCCTGCGGCGTTGTGGCGTAAAACATGTATGAAATATTGATTTCACGTCTATAACATTCCAGCGGGCTCAACAAAGTTTCACCCAAGGGAGGTAAGTTTATGACGGCGCATCCGAAAATGGTGACACGTTTCCCTGTACATACATGAATAAATACTTTTCTAAATTAACTACATCGTATCTGATTTACCTTTTTTAATTTTTTTGTTTTTGTTTGGAATGATTGATCTATTTTTATAATAAAACTGATGTTTATACTAATGATCTCAGAAAATTGAAGTTGTTTTGGAAATACACATTTTTTAAATAGGAAATTTCAATTAGAATCTCAGTTATAAATAATCATTGCTCCAATTAGTTTAAAGAAATTCAATAACTGTATCTTTATTATTACAATATAAATTATGTAGTAGGGAAGATTTTTTTTCAAATATTAATTATATTTACCTTCCTGTAATATCTTTGTATATATTAGAATAATTTATTAATTTTTCGAAAGGTATTCAAAATAAATTATAATTATGAAACATGATTTTTACAATTTAAGGGATTACAGTAGCTGGCCCTTTGAAAAATAAATATAAAAAAAAAAAACATNTCTCTTGAAGATACTGTGCAAAAAAAAATAATTAAAACGTAGAGAAAAATTTTTTAAATATTTTTTAGAAATGATAGTTGTTAAAAAAAAAAACTAACAAAATTTTGAGTTTGAAAACTTAAGCTTTCGTTAGGTCTTAGATAATATAAAGAATACATGTTGTACTTTTTAATAAAATCGGGTGCATAGATCTTTTGATATTCTGTACACAAGTTTAAAAAAGGTAGTTTCGAGAAAAACGCAAAAGAAAAAACAGTACAGCATTAGCTTCTTAAAATCAAATATTCATTTTAATTGCTATATCTTCGAAAATAGTTTAATTTTTTAAATGATTAAACGTTAAAACTATTCTTAAATGTATAAAAAATGTATCTAGCCAAAGAAAAATCGATTTTCTGAAAATCTTAAGGTGGTTTACCGACAAATAACAAAATCTCAAATACTTTTTAAGACTTTCTAATAAGGTCGCTTAAATAGTTTAGACTATAAATTTTGATTTAAAATAAGTGACAGCCTGCTTTAAATATTTTACCTAATCAGTACAATGATAATACAATACCGGCTTAAGGTAATTCAAAACAATTTAAAAGTTTAATACCGTTGCTTATATTCTATTGCTTCGCACAACCGCAGACACTGAACACTAATTTGTGACTAACGTTAACAGCTAGATTTCTCCAATAATTAATAGTATTATTTAATCATATAAATTTTAACTAATTTTTAATGTAAACAAATAATATATATTTTTCTTGTTTCTATAATAATTTAAATATTTAAATGGACCAATTCTGTTATTTCATATTTAATTAATGTAAGTTAATTTATAAGAGAATAAAATTAAAGTTATGAATTAGATTTTAGCACTTGTTTAATTTTATTTGTATATTTAGTTATATTTGTAAAAACAATATATAGCTACTAGAATAAAGTTTCAATATTAGTGCTATAATGTTCTAGATTTATAACGAATATAATATTAGGTTTATAAGGTAGAAATTGATTGGTTATGAATCAATGAAATAGCATACCAGTGGTCGAACATCCATTTTTTCTTACAAATCAAATACGGTCTATACAAACAATCCCTAAACCTATATGCGTATACACCAATCAGCTATCGTTAATGACTATACTCAATGTTTGCGAATATTAATCTGTTGTGCCCACAGCATACAACGTTCCGTTGTATAGTAACCGTGCCAGTGAACAAGGCAGACAAGTGATTATGCGTTGTTCGTGTTTGTATGTATTTAAACACATCCGAACATGTATTGTGGATTAGATGCACAACTAAAAGTTGCACTACCGAACTGGTTCATTTTACTAATGGATTAAATTGCAGTAAAAGCAATGTACACCCCTCACGCGAACCTCTCCACAAACCGGTAACATATGACTTTTGATGCTTATATCATTACAGGTTTGTGCTTGAGAATTATGTTGTGTTAATGTTCTTTAATGCTTTCGACTTTTATTTAAATAACTGAAATAATAATAAATTGAATGCAATCTATCTTAATTTCTACTTGTACTTATCTAGTAAATTTTAAACTATTTATTAATTACACAGTTCTAACTAACGAAAAATTTATAAGAAATAATTGTTAATGCCTTATTATACGATACTCATTATATATATATATATATATATATATATATATATATATATATATATATATATATATATATATATATATATATATATATATATATATATATATATATATATATATATATATATATATATATATATATATATATATANATACATGAAACAGGGTTTATTTCGTATGAACACAACTCTTACGTGTTATAACAGAGTTAAAGAACAAATGTGTGTTCCATTTAGCACCGTTTGCAAGTAATAGCAGATGTTAGAGTGTTAAACAGTTTCAGGTGGTTGTTTCGTGTTGTAGGTTCTAAACCACGTCTTAGTCGCACGTGTAGCTCACTTAAGCATTAAACAAAAGCTTATTAGTGACGAGAATCTGTCGTGGAATTCGAAACAAGATAATAACAATGTTTTAACATGTTCACAAACGGCTCACGGCCGTTGCCTTGCACGCATACTCTACTAACGAAAAACCCATTTTGTCGTCATAATTCCCAAAAATTCAACGCTCGGCATAATAAAACGATTTCGCGACCGGCTTAAAAGGAACATGAAAGGGAATTTAAAGGATGACAAAATCCTCTTTAGCATAAAATTGATAACAGCAATAACAGTTTTGCTTGCGTTCCGTGATGCTTAACCTAAGGCCGGTATACCGTTGCCCAAGCTTCTATAACTAAGGTAAAATGGAGACGATGTCGGTAATGTTCAAACCAACGTGTGATAACAATTTGCTCAACTACTAGTTGGCAGTGATTGTCTAATTTTAACGTCACATATTAAAACTTGTTACAATGTTCAGGGCTGTACAATGACAGTTGAAGCAACCTGTTCTGTTTTGACAATATACCCTACGCTGTGTATTACATGCGGTTAACGTCATGTCAAATGTTACAGCCAGAAATAGACCTATACAACAACCGCAAGTGAATATTGTTGATCGCTACCATCGAAAATCACGTACATATCTGACTGTCATTAACAGCATTATTTCCTATAATCATCCCCATTATTATAAGATATAGATTATACGTCAAATAAAATTAGATTCATTACGATTTTACCCAAATATTAACTATACAGAAATTAAATTCATTTCAAATTTCGTTACAAATTATTGTATTTTCGGAGAATCAAAAACGTATTGGTTATATAAAATGTAATGCGAAAATAATAAATTGTTTATTCCCATGTGAGTCAGATACATAGAACATGTTGTGTCACGAAAAAGTTACACTTTACAAGTAACGACAATAGAAATCAATATAACTTGCAGTTTCCAATATTCTTTATCCTGACTGCAGTGCTTCAATTCAAGGTACAATAACTTCCAATCAATAAATTGAAAAGTTTAGAACCGAAGAATAAAAAACATGACGATGAACATAACGTAAATAATACCATCATAACTGCAATACGATACCAAAATATATATAGTAATAAAGTAGTGAGTGGTATTGAACTAAAACATCAAAATACCTATAAGACGATCAACAATGGCGTTTGGTAATTGTCTTTTGGCACAGCCAACTGCGGAGACAAATTTGCTCGGGGAATTTTCGCTCGATTCAGGTTTAATGTTTGTTCAAGGGGCGTAAAGGAACGTTTACTGTCGTAAAGCATTTACTTGAATAATTCATGCAATATCCGTGTTAAAAATAGCCTGGTTGGCCGCGTGTGTACGAATCTTCCTTGAGGATACGGAAGTGTGTGTGCTGAAAAGGAAGGACGAAAGTGGTGTGAGCTGTGCACACTCTGTAAGACGTCATTATGAACGACGAGCTAGTCGACGAACGTCTTTCTAGCCTCAAATGAAACACACTTTGCGATTATATACACTCTTGCCAACAGATTCGTGTAATGAGAGATAGTGTTGCTATGGTAACGCATAAAAGGAACTAATAAAATTTAAATAGCACCACCCATTATACGTATCTACTATCCACATCTCTTTCAATGTATTAAAAGAGCAAATGTATATTATACTCTTACTTAGTTTATACTAAAAGTATCTCAATTTAGTTAGTTGGAACACCTATTTTATTTGTTTGCTTAAAATAATAATAAGAATACTCTATTTGATTTATTTTCTTTAAGTTTATTTTGTCTATTTATTTTGAGAATAATTTGAAATATACTAATAGAAATACTTCAAATAGTTTTTAAAATAAAGTTAGAAAGAAGATAATAATATTGAAGAAAACCAATCGTAGAAATATAGAGAATAAAATATTTAAAAGATCCAATAATTGCTTTTAGCACCGGGTTTCGAGTGTCTCTCAATTGCAAAGGTAACAAATAAAGCATTTTATATTAGATATTGACGGAGCGTGTAGTTCGAAACCAGTTTTTTTCTTTGAGAGTGCACTTCAAACGATAACCGGATATAAGACAAAACTTTAACAATAGTAATGACGGAAATGGAGAACCGATTTTCCAACAATAAGGTACAGCGATATTGAGTTTGGAAACACATACACATGTTTGAATTGCACACGGATACAACTGAGCTGATGTGATCCGTTGCTTCAGCTTATTCGCTTTCTGCGTCATTTCAAACCAAGTGATTGAGTTTAAGAAGCGAAAAATTCCTTAGAAATATTTCTGTTGTCTAATAACCTAATCTCAACTTCAGCCAACTTTTCTATTCTTAAGAAAATTTGCAATGTATGTATGTTATAATAATAAAGATAAGGTTACAAATAACACCATCATTGCACCCAATATCCATTTATTTGTTTAAAAACTAAAGTTTTCAAGAAATTTTGTATAAAAATTATGTTATCTTATTTTATTTATTGCTTAATTATTGTTGTTATATAGAAATATATTTTGGTTAGAATTTGAATTTCTCTAATTCCACTATAAGTGATTAAATTCATTTCATTGAGAATTCCAGTTCGATAAAGTTTCCACAAAAAAGCGATCAAAGTCAAAAACAAAGTTCTAGTATAGCATCAAAGTTGAGGGCGATAGGCCAAACCGTCTTCGTATTTGCACAGTGTTTCTAAACAGAACCACCATCTAAAAACCGCTTTAGCAAAGTGCGGTGTACCCGTAGCGTTGCCGCCAATACATAATTAATTCGGACATGGTCGAGAGTCGAGAACGGGAGCATCATCACTAGTAATCTCCAACGGTGGTCGTGAACTTGCGTTTGACTTATACGACACATGAATCTCGGAGTTTCAATTCAAGAGGATCCCTCGCTGCTTACGCTCGCTCAACGTTTACAGAAGTGGAAGAGCTGCTCTGCGACTGATGGCTGTGCTGTGCAAAAGTGCCCTTCTCTCTGTTTCTCTTTGCTTCCCACCAACCTTCATCACATCAGGCAATCTAACACCGCACGCCTGCTGCTTTACCGTGAGGAACCCCCGCTTGATCACGCGCCAGGGCGTCCTTCAATGATGGCTGAATCATTGGTGAACGCACAACATATAACTTGCCTTGAACGCATCACTGACGCCACCATGTGGTAACTTCTAATTTATTCACGTTCAATTTTCCTAATTTCAGATTTTATTTCATTTACTCACAGATAATTTCAAGTTTATTTACACTTCCTAATTCATTTAAATTAATTCAATCTTAATCCAATTTTAATAATTACAATTTTTCTCTATAATAAATGTTTCAACTTGTTTAATATTAATAATTATTTTTATTTAATGTAATGATTTTTTCTCTGAATAAGTATAACTTTCAAAAAATTGCAACGGGTAAAATAACGGTAAAAATGCAGCACACCTGAAGTGAAAGAAATAAAAGAATAGCAGAGTTGACATTACTCCATAAGTAAGTCGTCTAACGTCGCGAATTCAACAGTAAAAAGCAATATCCAAGAGCGTAGCACAGTCAGGAAACCCGATGAACACCACTCTGAACGTGGCGTTGCGAACAGAAACAACTGTGATTCACATTAGGTGAAATCGAGTAAAATACGTTGGGTACAAAAAGGAAAAATAAATAAGGGAACGCTTTTGGCGGCAATTTCAACTGATTCTCTTATTTCTGATCGCGGCACCCGAGGCATCCTCGGTGCCTTTCACGTTTCTTCAACCGATCGGTGACGAAACGACTGTGCAACAATACAGGAGAAATTGTTTTCGGAAGTCAAAGATTCGACAGGATATCCCGCACGTTGCAATGTAAGACAGAGACGAGAAATTCACTTGTGGTACAGTGCTACATGGATACGGTTTTCGCTCGGTTACCGGAGGAATCAAGATAAAGAATTTAGTAACATGATTTCAATTGATTTTTGTCGGATCCAAACACTGCTTTGGAAGTGCTCATTACTTGAAGTGCAGGACTATATATACCTTTGAACAAAGGGTAATAATTTTGGAACTTTATGGTGTATGCTTTCGGAATTAATAACATTTGGGATCAATTTTTTTCAGAAACCAATTGACTTTTTATTTTATATATAAATTCACAAAAATATATAAATATGAACGAAGCAATTTTTATATTAAGTTTTTATATTAATTTTTTAGGAATGAAATGTTTTTTTTTTTTGACGCCATTAATAATTGTAGTTCTAAAATAATAATTTGCAAAATAGCAATAACTAAATAAAAAATATACGTTCATTTAAAAATAACAAAAGTCAATCCAACACTTAAGAATGGATAAATTAATAATTCTCAACATAAATATAAGAATTTTCAAAATAATTATTTTGTGTACAGGCTATTTTGCTTCTGCAAGGCCTCAATTTTCCCTCATTCTTCCTGTAAATCATTTTTCATAGCTTCTATATTAAAACTCTATTTAATTGCCATTTTTCTTCCTAATATATTCCAGAACCACAAAAAATTTAAATTAAGAGAGTATCTAGGTACTTTAAACACTTTTTGGTAATTAAAGACAAGCCATACTTTTGTATGTGTATTTTGGATTGACCCTTAGTAAAATTTAAAACGGGCCAAAATGTATAATTTTAATTTAAATATAATTTATTTTATCTGCTGTGTTCTTAATACTATGTAAATTTCCTACCCTTGAAGCTGATATATTATTTCAATAAACGATTTAAATAATTTAAATAATAAAAAATAGTTATTTGTGTATTAAGAGCGCAAAGTGGGACATTGTCGATTGAGAGATTGTTGCCGCGCGACTTAGGAGCGCGGCATTTTCTCGAAATCGACAATGTCCATTTGCGCTCGAAATACACACAAGATTTTTTCTACAGTCGCCACAAACTTTAAGAGATATTTGAAATTTGTTTTTGGTGTTACTGTGACGTCACACTATTGCTATCTTTGCACACTATAGAGTGTGGTGCGGAGTGAGATAGGAATATTAGTTTCGCCGTGACATCATATTGATATTATATATCAATTGTAGTTAAACTGAACACAATTGATTTTTTAATATTTTTTTTTTTATAAATTAAACGAACTTTATTTTAAAATAAAAAAAAAAATCATTTGTCGTTATTTTCTATTCTTACTGAGCTATTCAATCTAATCTAAGCATTTTTAATTTCGTTTTTGTAAATGAATGCCCTATTTTATTTCTATACTCCTTAGCAGGGCATATTTTGTTTGGTTATGTAATATACTAACAGAGCAATTATATGTCAGATTGACTTGTGAAGGTAATAAATGTGTAGGTAACGACAGTGGTATTAATTTTTGACTAAAGATTTCCATTAAGATTGTAAACAAGTAACATTTTATAAAAATTTGGATAGCGGCAAAGTACCATTTTGCGCACACAAAAGATGGCGCAAAACGCCTACTTTGTATAGCGACTGTAGAAAAATATATTTTATAATGTTGAAATATTTAAACTATGACGTTTGAAATAGGCTTGTCCGATTTTCAGTGTAAGCCACTGTAAGTTGTCTTCGTATAATTCCAATTATTTTATTTTATTATTTGTAATTCTGTTTTATGTTAGAAAAGAAATTATATATGTACATGTAATCTATAAAAGCTTATGTAGATAGAATCTAATATGACGTAGTAAAATACTGGTAAATTTAAAGTTTGCTGAAGGATAAGTTTATCATGTGTCTAGAGATATGCAAAATACATAGTTTATTTACAGTAAGTTCAATTTTTCTAGTCAGTACAATAAAAAGATGAAGTCGTGTTGATAATAAAATTCTGAGGTAATCGTTTGTAACTTAACATGCATGGCACAATAACCGCAAGTAACAAAATGAAACGAAACTTGTCCTTTAAATCTCAAGTGTCTTCCAAGATGCGGAATATTTTTCAGGAACGATACACATGCAAACAAACCATTCTTTACATTCGCCAAGCATCGCTCGATCGTAAACAATATTACAACTTTAATTTAGTTCCATTTCTTTGAACAAGGTATTTTGTTATCAGCAGACAGCGAGATAAACGTTATTGTCTGGTTCCCAAGAATATATAATATGACTTTGAAGCGTGTACAAAGAACACACGAGACAATGCCTGTCCCGGCCATGAGGCTTTGTGTGGCGTTGTTGAAACACGATTCTGAAAGAAACTTCGCCGATATACACCAAATCTTATATGGTTCTAAATGAAAAAACCAAATTGGAAATCTTGTGTTTAGAATGGTCCGCCCAGCGTTTCCAGATATTGCAGTGTGACATTTTTCCCTAACATCTTCAGCGAATAAATGTTGTGGTCTGCGCTAAAAATTGCCTACTCGAAGGAGGAAAATAATGTTTTTATTTCTTTTGTGTGTCGACAGTATAGCATAAAAGAAAATCTTATTTATTAGATCGTATTGTTGTAACCATAATTATCACTTACTTTAAATTATAATTAAAAATGTTTCTTTTTGTTTATCTTATCTAAAATTATTTCTGGAATTAACGCGGAAACACATATTAGTACATTTTTTTTTCTTTCTCTCATCAGACAGATAAGTTTGTAAATGAGCTAGATAATTAGATTATTAAATTTTATTTAAACTTAAATATTAATTTGCTTTTAAAAGTAATTTTCTGTATAATGTTATAAATTCTTTTATATGAATTCAAAGTAATTAATAAAATATATGTTCAAGAAAGCTTTTTAACACTTGTCAGTGGATAGAAAATTTAATATAAACAAGGTCATAAACTTTAAAATATATTATTAATGGTGGTAGTGTATAAATAATATCCATAGTAAAGGAGTCTATAGGAAGAAAATGAAGTAATTTAAAAATGTGAAACTTCTATTTAGCTTTATAAATAGAAAATGTACTAGAACATTTTACTTTCTCTTTTTGTGATAAAACTACGAAGAAAACAGTGCAATGAACCAAAGTTAGAAAGCGTGTTAACAAACCATTAGAATATCGAATAAGACTTAATGGCGATGAAAGAATTACGGGTAAAAAACAAAATAAAAACCAACAACTAGCAATATCAGTTTAGGGGTGCCGTGTATAAAGTCTACAAGTTTTCTTTTTTTCATGTGAGCAATAGCCGCATGGAAGGTTCTTCGACATGATGCTTAAGTGAGTCATCAAACTAATTATCCAATAAATTTGCTCGATCTAAGATTGGCACGCGACGTCAATTTGCTGATAACACCACTGAGGAACAATAAATTAAATTGGTGCCCACTCACTTAATGCCATACTGATTCGATAATTTTACTATTGACAGTTAACTTGCAGCCATTTGCTTTTTATCTCCAAACTTCCAAAACGCTTAATTATTCCAATAATCTAAATAAATTAATAAAATGCTTATATCCGTTTAAAATAAAGTATTAAAATAATTATAAATGTAGCTCCAAAATTAGATTAAACGACGCAGAATATAATAAAAAGGGAGAAACAATTGAATAAATAAAAGCAAACAGATCAAGTTGGTTTTAAACGATGTAGTCATTTTCGTTAATAGACCTATTTCTGTTTTGTACGTATGTTGATGACGACAACAGGAGAAAATAAATTAAATGACGTTGACTCCAATGCATTTGAAACGCATTAACTGTAGTTCTGCGTGCGAGTAAATCGAGCGTGACATCATGGCGATTCATCAGCCTGGTGCTCCACTATCCACTATTGAGTGGTACATTCATTTACAGAAATATATCTAATGTATGTTACATGTTCAAGGGTGTAGTAAGCACATTAACATTAATAGTGTTGTTTATCTTTGAAGGGACATGTGTGTACTTAGGGAATGGAATCATTCAATTTATATTGGAAAGGAACGAAGTGTTTTATGATGTTTTCCAATATTAAGTAGAAATGTTAAGATATATTCATTTACTAAGAATGACTATTTAATAATATAATCTTTGACTAAACTATTTGAATTTTTAAAATAATTATTTTATGGATACACCATCTTGCATCCGAACGGATTTTTTTTACATTAAAAACTGCTCAATTTTGTTCCATTCTTTCCGTAAATTATTTTTCAAGGCATTCTTATTAGAAATTTTTTCCAATGCATACCACAAATAACGGATAACATTTAAATTCGAGAATTATTCAGGTGTTTTAAGCACGTTTCGACAATTAAAAAGAAGCAAAAAAATATTTCAAAAAATTAGAGCGCTTTTTAATCTTCAAGCGGTCGCGATTTTACCCTTGCTAGTGCGTCCTGTGACACACAGATTGCTTTTATTTCTGGAGCGACGTAGGCGTCGAATAAACAACGCGCGTCTTTTTTTGGAAAAAACTTATTTCTTAATTTAATTAAAGTATTTTTATATATGTAGGTAATATTTTTGTATCCAAAAATAATGTTGTAAGGTACAAGAATCAAATTATTTTGTTAAAATCAAATCTCTAAAGTATCCAAATGGACTTAAAGCTTACATAGAACTGATGAAGATTCAAAAAACTGCAGGCCCGCTTGAAGATTAATTAATATTTCAGATTGCAATTATTTGCTTTTGAAATTTTGCGTTCCTGATAAAAAAAAAATGTCAAATTTAATGCTGAAATAGTTATTTACATACCAAGTGCGGGAACGACTGATTCACGAATAAGTGTTTGCAAGCTTGTGCCGCCATAGAACGAATCCGGAAACCAAGTTAACGCAAGAAGTATGTACAATATTTTTTGTACGAAAAGTTTAAAACTA